>JAQFXP010000374.1:0-32226 GCA_034693685.1 Belba bartosi | reverse complement strand
AATATGGATGAAACTAGTATCAATTATGAAATTCATCCATATCGAACTCTGTCATATAAAGGTGAAAAATCTACGTTTTTATGCGTTAAAGCTCTCCATGACTGCACTCATTCATACACTTTATTGCCAGTAATTTCAATGAATGGAATTTTTTCTCCAAAAATTTTTATTAATTTTCAAGAAACTAACGGAACATTTGGCCCAAGAGTTAAAGAAAATTTAAAGACATTTCCGAATATATATTATGATTGCAGTTCATCTGGAAAAATGACAACTAAAAACATACAAAACTGGTAATTATTTTTAAAATTTTATTTTTATAAAAACAAATTGCGATGGATTACAAAAATATATTTTAATATATTTTTAATTAATTTTAAAAATTTAATTAAAATTGTCAAATTTATTTTAAATTTTAATATTATTTATATAAATAAATTTTAGGCTAATTGTAGTAATATTTAGTAATAAAATTTAATTTTAACAGTTTATAAAAAAATTATTTATTTTAGGTATGAGAACTCATTTTTGCCTACAATGCCTAATAAGTCTTTATTATTAATGGATAGCTATACAGGCCATAAAAACGATGAATTATTTAAAGAAATTACAATTAATTATAATAAAAATTTTAATCAAAACAAATGTTTAGAAAAATTAATTATCCCACCAGGCACTACTGCTAAAATTCAACCTTTAGATTATGGTGTTTTTCGTTCTGTAAAAACATTTTATCGTAAATTTCAAAATTATATTATGATTGAAAATATAAATATTAATATGAAAGATCGAAATAATATATTACAGTTATGGAGTTTAATCTTTAATCAATTTAATGCTCCTATATATAACAATTTGTTTGCCAAAGCATGGCAATGTTTATACAATAATCAGGATATTAATGATAAAATACTAAATGATATATTATTTAATTTAGATAATGTTATTTGTAATTTATGTAATAATGAAAATTTTTTAAAGTGTGCCTGGTGTGATAAACATATTTGCTTCAATTGTTTTTTCACGTTATATCATTATCACATAAATGAATCTGAAATATACAGTTTTAATTGTAATCTAATTAATAATTAAATCTCATATAATATTCAGTAATATCTTTAAATGATTAAAAGCGCTAAATTATATTATAAGATAATTTACTAAAATTAAATAAAAATTATTGTTAATTGAACTAAAGAAACAAATTTATTACTTGTTTTAAAATTGTTAAATACTGTAAATTATAATATAAGATATTTAATGTTTATGGATTAAAAACTGTAAATAAATATAATTAAATTTTATAATAAATATAAAAAATTGTTTAAAATTATAAAATAAAACATAACGACAATGAGTCTCGAACCAGCAACACGCAGGTTAAGTGGCATTAACGTTACCACTGCGCCGCCAAGATTGACTTATTAAATCATTACTTATTTTCCTACTATTACTTAATTTACAAAAAATCCCCCTAAACACCCCCATTGGCGGATAAAATTATTAAAATTTGTTTTTATTTAGTAAAATATTGTTAAAAATTGCTGTGGTAATTCAAATTGCCGTGGGCACCGAAAATAAAATCATTGTTAGCTTAAATCAATTTTATCAAGTTTATTTTTTGCTTTTATGTTAAAAATTAAAAATTTTGTTTTATTATTAATTAACAGTTTATTAATAGATATTTTTGAAAACAAAACAAACAATAATTGCTTTCACATAAAATATTTAGTTTAAAAAAAATTAAAATTTACGCCAAATAAAATTTATAAATTACTTTGTGTTAAAAATAAAATCTGAATCAAATTGATTTAAGATATTATCAAATTGTGAGTTTTTAAATATGATATTTTAAAATATTTAGTTGCACATTTGAGAAGATATATTTAAAATAACATTTAATTTAAGAAGATATATTTTAATATATATATTTTGCAAAGCTGTAATAACTTACTAACAATATATTTTTAAAATAACTTAAATTAATATTTATTGTATTTGGTTTATTAATTTGCATTTTATTATGCATATTTCACAAAGCAACTCTTTATATACAGTAGAATATTAATTATAAATAATAAATCATTTATATTGCAAAATCATTTATATTGCATTAAACAAGTAGAAAATAATAAAATTAAACGTATTTTCAATTACCGCAATTATTTTTATTTTCTAATTACAAATTTATGATTATCTTTAACTTAAATCAAAACACAATTTATTGGTCATTAGAAAACATATGAATACGTAGTTTTTCTTGGAATTATCTAGAGTAAAATCTAATAAATTTTTTGTGGTTACCTTGTTTAACTTGTACGTTTAGTTTGTTTTTATTTAATTATTTATTTATTTGGTTGTTAAAACAGTAAAAATTATTTAATTATAATTTTTAATATAATTCATATTAATAAATATATTAGAAGATTTTAAGCAAAACTCTCGCTAATTACTTTGTTGAGTGATTATTATTTTTAACTTGTAAAAATTAAATAAATGCTAAATAATTTGTTTTTATTTAAATATTTTTGGTAATTATTCAAATTAATAAATTATTTTTATTATAATTAATTATAATGTACTAATTAGAATAATTAAAACATTTTGTCGTGTTTAAATTGCAGTATATTTTTAAAATTTTATTAAAATTAATTGTGATTTATTAAAATATTTAATTATTAATAAATTCTTACTATTTAATAATTTAGAATTTTACATTTAAATTTTTATTTTCACTAAAATGCATTTACAATAACTAAAATATATTGATCAGTAAAATATTTTATTATAAAATATTTTCAGTATTGCCTAAATTGAACAAATTAAAATCTCAACAAAACGTATTTTTTTTAATGTTGTATATATTGTAAAATTTTAATTTACTTAATATATTATGAATTAATTTAACAAAGTTGGAAATTATATGACAAATATATTTTAATATAACATAAATATTTATAATGCAATTTATATTTATCATTAATATTTATATTTATAATACATATTAATTGATTATCTAAAAATTTTAAATTTACTATTTTTACATTTTAAAATAAGAGTTATTTTTAAATAAATTCTACATTTTCAACAAGCTTATAATTAAATAAAATAATAATTTATTAGTAATTTTTTAATATATTAATAAATCCATAAAATAACTTAAAAATTAATAAATATTTAACTAAAAATAGAAATTAATTTATATAACACAAATTCAAGAAATATATCTAATATATAAATAAATTTGTTTTTTATACTGTAAAAATTAAAAATTTCTACATAAAATTATTGTTTGGAATATAATCAAATTAATTTGGTATTAAAATTACATTTATTATTACTTATCAAATATTTTATATTTAAGTGTAGTAAAAAATTACATTATTGTTTTTCATAAAAATATATTTCCTTAAATATAATTAAATTAATACTATAAAAAATTATAAGTTTAAAAAAATATAAATTCATGTCAAAAAATTATTGACAATTAAAAGCATTTTAATTTTAATGCAGTAAAAAATTAAATTGTGTTAAATGTCAATGTAACATTAACCGGTAATTGCGTAACCGGACACAATTTAATATAAAGCGTCCTTAATATAACTTTTGCTATATATTTGTATATTTTATTGTATTAAATTTTAATTTATTAATTTTATTTTTAATTTAATTTTTAACGATATATATTAATCGTAATGATTTTGGAGTTTAATTTGGCAGATCTGAGCAAATTTAATATATCAAGGTAATACGAATGCATTACAAAAACTTATTTGTTGATTATTAACGTAACAACATACTCTCAAACCTTGGTCTTAAAATATATTTACATCGACTAGTGAAAAATATAAAAACAAATTACGTGTTTTTATTATTAATATTTAATTCATAAAAATATTTTAATAACTTTTAAGTTGAATATTGTTTAATCAAATATTGAGTATTCGGGTATAGAGGTTGGGAATTAATTTTGGTTATAATATTGGAATAAAAATGTCGAGCATTGAAGTTAAGTATACAATTTAAATATAAAATTTGGATATGGAAATCGGGTATGGTTGGTAATGGATTTCAAATATGAAAGTCGTGTATTACAGGCGACATGAAATTTATTTATCGAATTCAGATATAGAAAACAAATAATTTATATTTAATTTAACAAATATTAATAAATGTTTGATTAATTTATCGTAAAATTAAAATATTTACATAAACAACGACAACCGTTTTATCGATTATTTTCATGAGATATAAATTGAAGATAGACTAGAATTCTGTTCAAGATATCAGCACTGCTTTACTTTTTTTTAATAAGTCGTTAGCTGAATGTGTTATTACCAAAAAATTATATCACAATTGGATTAAAACTAATAATATTTAAAGTAATTTATTAATTTATATTTTAACTATTATTTTAACTAAAGTATGAAATTCGTAATTAACGAAAACAATATTCCAAATGTATAGTAAATTAATTGCCAGATGTTAGCTGCGATACGTTGAAAAATTGTCTGCTCATTTACTTTGTTGAGATTTATAAATTTAAATTTTGAAAAGCTGTAATAAATTACTAAAGTTTATATAAAATAATACTTAATAGTAAATAAACTTTATTTCGGTGTCCGAAAATTGGGTCTACTTTATTTTCACACCCTGCTTTATTCAGACACTTATTTTAAAAAATGTGCTTGTAAGAATGTGCAAATACCGCAAATGCTTTTTATTAAGAAAAAAAATGCAATTTTTCAAATGTATTTCTAACATAAACTAAAAATAATTTATATTATAAAGATACAATTTTGTTTAGAAAAAACAACACGTTGATAAATATACAATTAAAAAACGATTTAACATATTTAAATATATATATATATATAAAATAAATATAAGATAAATTATGGCGTGTTTAGAAGATCTCCGCATCATGTTGATTTTAATTAAGAGTTTTTATTAAAAAGTGTCTATTATTTAATGCGTGTAAATTGAATTTTCAATCGAATAAGCGGTTTTTGTATGTCATAGCAAAACTGAAAAGAGTTTAGAATTTTATTCGTATCACAAATTTTATGACGAATATTCTTGTTTTAATGTGCGCGGAAGTTATGATAAAATAGCAATTAATTTGTCAAAATATAAATAATAATTAATGTTGAGCTCAAATTGTTTGATGTAAAAACGCAAACGATTTTATAATTAAATAATTTTAATTCGAAATTCATTTAAAACTTAGAACAATCGCAAAATTGGTATTTATTTTCAAATGTAATCTTTAAAAATTATGTGAAAAGAAATTCGCTACTGAAAATATATTCCTGTAGATATAATTTTAAATTTTATTTTTTTACTTTAAAACATAAATATAAATAAAAAATATAAATAAAGTTATATATATATATATATTAAAAATTAATATTTTATAGATTATTAATAACATGCATATAATTATAAATATAATTTAAAATAAAATAAAAATTATTTTAAATATTTATTAAAATCTATGCAATTAATTTATATTTAAAACATTAATATAAATTATATTTTATACATTTTTAAACAGTACTATTTAAAATGAATTTATTGAAATTTATTGTTTAGTATTTAACAAAAGATATTTGGACTTTGCATGGTATATGCTCTTGTTTTATCTAAATTTTAATTTGTAATTGTTATTGTTATTGTTTTATATGCATTTTTCTAAATTATATATTAATTAATATAAGTTGTTTAAATTATTATTCTATATTTTATGATTAATTATAGAATAATTAAAAAATAAATAAAACTAAACATAAAAATTTAATTACAATAGCAAGTTAATATATTAAAAAAAAAATAATCAATAATAACAATGTAATTTATATAAGTTTGTTATTGTGTATAATTTTTTTTAATAGATTAAATTGTTAATTCAATTTAAGTTTCTACATGTTTAAATAAAAATATTTTAATTTAATTTGCCAATAATATTAGTTTATTATTATTAAATACTTTATAATTAAAATGTTTTAAACAATTTGTATTAAATTATACATACTTTTTTATACTCCCAAAGCAGTTTTATGTGTTATTATTTTGTCTTAAAGCTTATTATAAAGCTTTTTATGTGCAATATTCGTTCATTATTATCAGCGCATTTCTTTCATGAATCTTATAATTTTGTAGCGTTTTTGTGTGACATTTATCGTTAAGCTTTCATACATTTAATATGTTATGTCATTTCAGTGTTTGTGCAAATAAAGTTTTTTAACGTTATGCTTTATTATGTGCATTTATTACAAAGCTTATCTATCAAATTCAATTAATTTTTTTCGATAATCTGTATATTTTATAAATATATTATAGACATTTTTGCCGATATTACCTTATTTGGTTGATCACTAATTATTGATTTTATTTCTGGTATTTCTAGTAATTTTTAGTAACGTTTAATCACTATCTCAATCACCTTTATTTTATTTAAAATTTAAGCAATTTAATTTTTTTAAAACCTTTATTAAATGTTATAAGAAATTCTTAAAATATTGATTTAAATTAATAAACAGTGTAGCTTAAATCAACTATTATGCTAAAATCTGGAGATTAAATAAATTTGAAGTAATACAAAGAATCAAATTTTATTAACATGGATAGACATGTTTTTATTGTAGCCGCAAAATAGTTTTTTTTAATAAAGATTAGTTTTTCAATGCCATTCTTATAATTTAATAAATTTATTTAATTGTATTTACAAATTTTAATATTTATAAAGTTATTATGATAAATAAAATGATTTTAAACATTTTAAAACAATATTTTTAACTAGATAATTTTTTAAGTTTATTTCTTTACATTTGTATATTTTTATTTGAATTCATATATTATTTTTGACAAAACTATATGAATTACAGTTTGCTTATTATTTGCTTATAAATAGAGACATTTTGAAATATACATTTTATTAATAATATTGTCTAATTAATATATACATATTTAATTAAATTACTTTAAATATTTTGCAAATTAATTGTAAATTGATAAAATAAATTAAACTAAAAAATTTAAATCCTTTATTTAAATATTTATTTTAAAAATTTAAAAAATTAATATACTATTGATGGAGTGTACTATAAATAAAAAAATTATTTATTCATTTATCAAATATCAGTGTTTTATAAATTTTGTTAATTAAATACATATTAGTTTATTTTAAAATATTTTTAATTTAAATTGTGCAGGGCGTTTGGAAGGCGTCACAATAATAATAAGTGATACGTTATCGACTTTTCTGTTGCTGTCGGCGATAGCGCGAGCATAATCGGAACGATACAAATAATGCAAATGAGTTGTCGCGTAAATGAAATTTAGTTATAATTTGATTGTAATTGCGCTTTTTGTAATAAAATTTAAATCACATTCTTTTTGAATTAAGAGTTAGTTCATAAACTGCATAACAGTTGGATAAAAATAAGAAAACGTAGAATAGTGATTCCAAACCCAACTAAACATTGTTTATAATTTTATTTATAATTTGATTATTTGAATCAAAACGTTAAAATATTACTTCAACACATGCTTTGGTTAAATCTAACGCCAAAATAGAACTATTAATAATTGTTCTATTAAAATCATACTTTTTTGCAAAATTTTATAAAAATTTTAAATTTATTAATAATAAATTTATTTTAGTTTTATAAAAATTTAAATTCGGAACTTAACCGGGATTCCCGACTAATTTCGGTCGGGTTCGGGAGTAGCAATTCCGAGTCGGAATCAATCTTTACTTTTAAACCTAAATATATGTTTCACTTTAGCTTATATGTAACATATTATGACTAAATATGTATTGCTCTGAACATTCAGTCATTAATAAAATATTTCAACATTTATTTGATTAAAATAAGATAGATAATAAATCAATTATAAACTACAAATATAAACTGTTTTGCAATTTTAGATTAATTGTCTATTATAGAAATATATTAAATTTATTAGTAAATTTTATATTAAAATTATATATTTAAATTCTATAAAATTAAATTCTATAATAATTTTACAAAACTTCTTAATATTTTAATTATGTTACTGTAAAACTGATATTTATTATATTTAATCATACATACATTTTATTAATTTATCTAAATTTAATATCAAAAACAATTTAGATTTTTTTTCATGTGAGTCACATATATATACATTAATTCTAAACTACAACAAGCAGTAGTACTGATAATATTGCAAAATTAATTAATAACTTGTATTGAAAATATAAATTAGTTAATTGCACAATGAAAAATTTAAAAATTTAATTAATATTTAAATGTTTCAATAAAGAAAATGTTAAACAAAATTTACATGACAAAGTTAATCAAGCAATATACTGTATGTTAAACAAGTTGCAATATCAATAGTAATTTGTGACAAATAAAAAAAATCATGTGAATTATTAATAAATATTAAATTGTTTACAAACATATTTTCACTAACACTACCCAACTAATTCATTTGTTTTTAAGATTTAAAAATGAGAAATAAATTTTAAATAAAAAATAACATATAATTTATATTTCAAAATTGATCATTCAATATTAACTATGTTTTATTTAACTCAATTTTTAACACATTTTCAAAGAGAGGTATATTTATTTTTGCCATTCAGCTTAATTTATTGAAAAAATGCCTTAAAAACAATAACATTATTTTATCTAAATGTAAATTTTTAATTACCATTAGTAACAGTCTATTGTTATTAAAATTGAAATATTTTTTATACAAATTGTATATAAAATATTCATATACTTATTTGCACAACTTTTGGATAAATTTTATAATATTGTAGCGTTTTTGTGGCATTTATTGTTAAGTTCTCAAACAGTTAATAATTATTGAAAAGATAAACTGTTTTTAATAGATTTAATAAAGTTTTAAAAAATTTAATATAAAACTTTTTTCAAGCAATAGTTTTAACAATAGTTATTGAAATAAAATTGTAATAAAATTTCTGTAAACACTGATTAACTAAATTAATTATTGAATTTTATCAATAAATATTATTATAAATTATAAAGTTGGTATTGTTAAAATTATTATTTACAGATTTCACTAACAATAAATTAGATTAAAATATCTCACCAAGATATTACAAAAATTATTTTTAAACAATAGTACAGTATTTGCGATGTAACAAAATTAATTAAGTTTTTCCTCTATTTTATTTGGTAAATTTAAACTAAATTAAATAAAATATTTTATATATGCCTTTTTTGATAATTCTATTAGTATAAGCTTTGCAATTTTTTAATTAATACGTGAATTTAATAAATAAATTTTGATTATTTTTGCAAACTTTACTTAATCTGGTTTGTGATTACTAGGCCCCTTCAAACGTTCCATAAAATGATATGCGCGGCAAAAGTAGAAAGTATCAAACATATAAAAACAAATAATAAGTTAAAATTTTTATTTAAAATTCAATTATCCGTATTCTTCTTTAGCAAAAGTATAATTCAAATTAATTTAAGCAAAGTATTGCATTCAGCGAACAGTTTGAGATGATGTAGAAAAAGTTTATAAATAGTATTATTTTCACTTAAAATAATATTTCTATTAATTGATTTTAAAACGCAATTAAAATCCAAATAATAATTATTTTCACATTTAGACAAAACACTTATTTTCACTTATAAATACATTTTATTCAATTTTTTTCAGTGTAAAATAATAATTTTTGCTTTCAATTACTTTAAACAAAACACTAATTAAAATCAAAGTATTAATAAAGTACTGTATATGAAAAACAAACAATAAAATGTATTGCTTATCATATCATAAGACTTTTGGAATTTGTGTTATCTGAACGCAGGTGTTTGTAAGTGACCAGTTAGTAGTATATGTTTAATCGTTATTTTGTGTTTTATTTTAATGTATATTTGTTTCTCAAAAAGTTATAAAATTTATATATTTTAAAAAATGTTTTTTTATGTAAATTAATATTTTCGGTATATTATATATTTTGTTTTGTATTTTGATACTCCCGACTTTTGCCGCGCATATCATTTTATGGAACGTTTGAAGGGGCCTAGTGATTACAGTTAAACTTACAGTTAGGATTTCAGTTCATTTAATTTGCAAAATATAAAAGTTTGTAGCAATCGTTGAATAAAATTAATAATTAAAATTAAAGCGCTTTTACTCTTTCCCCATTTGTATAATTTTATTTCAATTCAATTATTATTTTTGACAAATTTACATAAATAACATTTTGCTTATTATTTGAATATAAATAGAGAAATATTTCAAATATAAGTTTTATTAATAATCGTGTTTAATTAATATTAACACATTTAATCAAATTATTTTAAATATTTTGTAAATTAATTGTAAAAGGTAATTGTATAAATCAAATTAAAAATTTTAAATAATAAATTCCAATATTTATATAAAAATTAAAATTTATTTTAAAAATTGCTATAATTTTGATGGATTGTACTGTAAATAATTACAAATTATTTTATTCATTTATCAAATATCACTTTTTTAAATAATATTTGTACACATATTAGTTAATTTTTAAATTTTTTAAATTTTTTTTAATTTTGGTAATTTATTATTATTATTAATAAATTAAAATATTTGTTTTGCATAGTAAAATTTTGTTATAGAAATTATAATTAATTTACATGTAAAATTAAAATAATTTTATAAATATTAAACTGATATATTTATATTATAATAAATAAACTAAAAAACAATAATTTAAAATTAATTTACAGAAATGATTAAATAATTTATATTTAAATTAAATAAATATTTTATTAAATATTTGAACATTTTATATTAAATAATTTATTGCATTATTCAAATAGATTTTATATTTAAATTAAAGTTTTTATTTAATCAATTCTATTGCAATGGAATTAATACTTAATGTATTTATTCCATTAATGTAAATTAAATTTTTTTACTAATTTTAATTAACAAATTATTCAAATAATAAACTTAAAATATTTTAATTTATGTTTAATTTAGTGTAATTTATGATTTTAGCTAAAGTTTGATTTTTTTTTCATACTTACTATTTTGTATTATAATGAATAATTTATTGATTAAAATTATTTAATTAATTTTTGTTCAAATTATTAATGTATGTCTTTAAATAAAAAAAAATTGTACATGTTTAATGAATGTAATATACAGTAGAGATAAAAAGCTAACGATGAGGCAGAATGCATGAGAATACATAGTTATAGTCTATACTCAAAGTTATAGTCTTGATATTCAAATAACAAGAGTTTAGTTATTAATAAGCAATAAATTTTACCAATACATTTACATTTAATCTTACTTAATACATACTTTAAATGTATAAATATTGGTATTTTCGTTAAAATAATTAAATGCAAAAATAATTATAATTTAAGTTTTGATTTTAAAACAATACAAATTTATTTCAAATAAAATAAATGTTTTTTATAGAAAAAATTCAAAGCAAAAATAATTAATTAAATTTTAATCTTGGTTTGAGTAAAAATTATATTTTTTGATTAAAGTAAATAATTATAAAAACAATATTTATTTGAATTTTAATTGCGTTTTATTGATAATTTAAATTTATAAAAATAGTCTAATTTTAAGCTTGAATTAATAATCATTACAAAATTATTTTTGTAAAATAAGTTTTAAATATCAAAATTAATTAAATAATTTAAAATAAATAAATAAAAATAAATAAATTTTATTTAAAAATTATATAATAAAATTTATCAATTAGTAATTTTAGCTAATTGGTTTTATAAAAATTTTATATTTAAAAATAATATACAAAAATAAAAGTATTTTAATATTTAATTTATTTTTTAATGTATATATTTATAAATGGCAAATAAATGATTTTATAAATGATAATTATTTTATTGTATACTGTATTTAAGTATAAATAATTTTATTCTTTTATAAAACTTGTTTTATTTTTTAAATATTGGACAATCGCCGCCACAAGAAATTTATATAATATATTTTGAAAATATAATATATTATTATTATTCAATTTTTTTTAATTTAATGCAATAATTTTTTAATAATAGTATTTTATTTTTAAATAAAATCTATTATCTTGAATTAAATTTATACAGTTTTAACTAACTTTTTTTAAAACTACACTTAACGTAATAAATTCTTAACCGGTTCTAATATTTTTAATAATCTTAAATTTATATATTCCATTTATGTAATTTAAAATTTTCTAATTTTAATTAACAAATTATTCAAATAATAAATTTGAAATATTTTAATTTATATTTATTTTTAATTAACTGATGATTTTAAATAAAAGTTTAAATTTGGTTTCAATTTATTATATTATATTATAGTAAATAATTTATTGGTTAAATGTATTTATTTAATTTTTGTAATAATAAAATAAAAAATTCTACAAGTTAAATGGATGTGATACGTAGTTAAGGTTTATTGAAATTATATTATAGTTGAATATAAATTATTTGAATTTTATTTAAATAAATATTTATGTTTAACTAAGAAAAAATAAATTATAAATCATTTTGTCATTTTCATTGGATTCTGTCAGTGTTGCTTTAAAAATATTTTAATTATTTATTAGTAAATTAATAACTAATAAATTAAGAAATAAACTTGTTTAATTTAAATGTTACGTACTGTATATTACTTTGTATTATTTATTTTATTTATTAATTTTGGTTGATATCTATAATTATGGACAAAATTCGACCGTGAATAGTTGTATTTTTTAACTAATTATTTTATAAATATTTAAATGCATTAAATAATAATTAAAAATTTTATAAAATTATAACTAGCTTAAATAAAATAAAATTTTTATTATATTTTAATTACAAACATTAAACATAATTGTTGTAAATAACTTTCTGTTGATTACTGAGCAAAATTTGAACAAATTGTTTGTACAAATAAAATAATTTTGCAAAATTTGTTTAATAATACAGTATTTATCAATTAGTGAGTTTATTAAACCTAAAATTTTGTTATGAAATTTTTTTTAAATGTGTGGAAATATATCTCAATATTTGGTTTTATAAAAATTTTAAATTTAAAAATAAAACACAAGAATAAAAGTATTTTAATATACGATTTTTTAAAATGTATATATTTATAAATGGCAAATAAACAATTTTATATAAAACAATTATTTTATTGTATATTGTAATTAAGTTTAGAAAATATTATTTATTTATCAAACTTGTTTCATTTTTACTATAATGGACAAATCTATTATAATTAATAATTTATTTGTTGAATGTATTTAATTAATTTTTGTAATAATTAAATTAAATATTCTACAAGTTAAATGGATGTAATACGTAGTATGGACCAAAAGCTACCATTGAGGCAGACAGCATAAAAACACATAATTATGGTCTATATTGACCATTTACTTACACTTTCATTAAGATAACAATGATTTTGTGATCAATAAGCAAGCAATAAATTTTACCAATACATTTACATTTTATCTACTTTTAATGTATAAATAACGATGTTTTAATCTAAAGTGTATAACTTCAAAAATAATTAAATTTAAATTTTGATATTAAAACAATTAAAATTTATTTTAAATAAAAAAAATTTTTTTATATAAAAAAATTAAATGCAAAATTAGTTATTTAAATTTTAATTGCAATTTATTTGTTTGAAATGACAAATATTATAATATTATAAGTGTATTTTACATAATTTCTCTAATTTATTATTTTCTGCTATAAATATGATAATAATTTTCAATTTACTTTGTGTCGTCGATAGCTTTTTGACTTCACGAGTAATATCATTAAAACATTTTTAAAAAATATAAGTCATACAAATTATATAAGTTGTAAAAAATATAATTTAAACAAATTTATAAATAGATGAAATATATACAATTTGAAGCAAATTTAGCAATACTTAACTCGAATTATTTTTAATTTAATTTATTTTTAAAATTAATTACTAAATGATTTTAACTTAAATATTAATTTTAGAAATATAAAATGTAAATATTGTTAAGTTTGAATTAATAATTATTACAAAATAATTTTTGTAAAATATTTTTTTAAAATTTCAAAATTAATTAAAAAATTTAAAATAAATAAAAATAAATAAATTTTATTAAGTTGTATTATATAAAAAAAATTTAAGTACAGATTTCAATAACAAAAAATTAGATTAAAATATTTTACTAAGATCTTATAATAATTATTTTTAGACAATAGTACAGTATTTACAATTTAACAAAATTAATTTACTCCGATTAGGAACTAAGTGTGATGACGGTTATAGAAAAATAAATACAGACAAATAAATACAAAAATCTAACTTTTTATTTTTTGACAAAACTATTTACAAATGGCGGCACGAGTGGAGCACTATGGGTACCTGACTTAGAGCATACATACTTATATGATAATGATCAGAATAAAAACATATTCAAAAAACTTCATTACACTTTTGGCTCCGCCTACTTTTTTAATTACGCTTATTTTTCTAAATTATAAGCCACGCCCTTCAAAATTTCTATTTTAAATTAGGTTTTTACACTCAACACAAATATCAAATTGGTTCTTATTTTAAATTGAGAATTTAATACTTATTTCAAAATTTTGTAATATATTATAAAATTTATAAAGTGAAATAAGTACCAAATCTTCAATTCAAAATTAGAACTAACTTAATATTTATGTTAAAAATTAAATTCTAAATAAAATCTGAAATTTTAAGGAGCGAGGCTTAAAATTTAAAACAATAGGCGTGGTTAAAAACGTAAGCCGAGCCAAAAGTGTAATGAGTTTTTTTGAATAATTTTTTATCCTGATCATTATTATATAAGTATGTATTCTCTAAGTCAGCTACCCATAGTGTTCCACTCGTGCTGAGAAAAACTGTAAATTTTTAGAATATAATTATTAAATATATATTAATATAAAGTTTTCAAATACTGTAACTTTAATATAAATTAAAATGGTGTGTAGACTACAATTTATAGTTTAATTTACAGACTGATACAGTACCATATATTAACTAGAGGCGGAACCTAAATCTCTGACCATTTGCAAAATGCTATTATTTAAAATTAAAGCTAATTTTTTTTATATTACATAATCATTATTTATATCTGCCAATGCGTCCAGAAAAATAAAAATACAAACTTTTACTCTTAAATAGATTTATCTGTACCTAAGGTTTATTAGCTAAACAATGTATTACAAATTTTTATATATAATAACTTATTTTAATAATTTTAATTCACAGTTTGTTCCGGGTTATATAATTAATTTAGAATATAAAGTCATTGAAACTTAAAATTTTTATTTACAGTTTATAATCATCATTTATTGTAAAAATATTATGGAATTATTTAACTATTATATTCTAAATGCCTTTTTTGATAATCCCATTAGTATATGCATTGCAATTTTTTAATTGATCTGTGAATTTATTAAATAAATTTTGATCATCTTAGCAAACTTCACTTAATCTGGTTTGTAATTAATTACAGTTATGATTTCAGTCAAACTAATAATTTTTGCATTTAATTTGCAAAATATAAAAATTTGTAGTAATTGATGACTAAAATTAATAATAAAGTTAAAGGACCTGATTTCTTTTTTCATTTGTATATTTTTATTTTAATTCAATTATTATTTTTGCCAAAATTGTTTAAATTACAGTTTGCTTATTATTTGTTTGTAAATAGAGACTTTTTTAAAATATAGGTATTATTAAAAATAGTGTATAATTAATATTAACACATTTAATTCAATTACTTTAAATATTTTGTAAATTAAATAAAAAATGTTATAATAAATTAAATAAAAATTTTTAAATAATAAATTCAAATATTTATGCCAAAAATAAAATTTAATTTTAAAAAATTGTTATACGATTGATTAAGTAAATAATTAAATAATTAGAATTTTTTAATTTATTTATCAAATATCAATGTTTTTCAAATGTTGTTAACCCTTCGCCCTTAAACATAAAATAATTTAATTGACCCATAACTGGAAATTTTTATTTAGTATTTTGGATAAGCCAACTACCAGGACTTTTCAAACTGGAAAGTTTTCACCCCAACTAAGGACGCCCCAATGAATGACAATGAACATAAACTGAAACTTAAAAATATTACTAAATCCTTTGCTTTGTGTTTAAATTTATATTAAATTTTATGTTTTAAATATAACATTTATTTGAAATAAATAAATAATTTAATCTGTGTCATTATATTAATGTTGTAATTGTTATAATTTATTAATAACAAATATTTAATAAATGTATTTAAAAATTTAAAAAATTATAATATTTTTAAATTAATATAAATATTATAATTTAGACATTAATTTATAATTAATATTTATATAATAAATTTCAAACAAATAAGTTTAAATAAAAGATAATTTTTAATGGTTTTTAATTAAATATACGGCGGCATAAGTCGCCGTATATTTAATAGTAAACTAATTGTTAAAATTAATATTTTATGTGAATTATTATTTTAACCGGAGTTAGGTAGGCGTCAAATATGTCTAATCTAATGATTATTTACGAGAAGTAGAGACCAAATTGTACGTCCTATGCAAATTCAATGCTATTTGGTTAAACTGTTTGGAAAAGGCAACAATAACTATACATTATTTTGCTGAAAGTGATAAGAAATGTTTTAAACTTATTGATCAATTTAGGTTTAAAATGATTATCAATAGAACGACAAATAGATAATTAATTATGAATTATTAAAAATAAATTTCGCGGACTAATACCCAAATATTTAAAAACAAAGTATTTAATAATTAGTTTAATAATTGTTTGATTAGCAAAATACATATATAATTAATAGTTAATTAATTTCAAATCTAAAAATGCATTGTTTGAAAATAATAGATAAACAATTAGACATGTTTAGTTAATTACTTCAAATTGAATTAACTTTATTTACACAAATATATATATTTATATATTGACATTTTTGTTTAAATACCACAAAATTTTTGCAAATATTTTATTAAATCAAATTAAAATATTTGTAGTATTTGTCAGGTATATAATCAATAGAGCAACTACGTTGTCTCAAAATTTTTTCTCAAAATACCTTTACATCAGTTTGTTAGGAAATGTGGATAAAAATAAGGGGTGTTTTTACATTTGGGGTTTAATGTATAAAAATATTAATTAATAAAAAATATATTAATAATTGCTAATTCGAATATTGTTATGTCGAATATTGTTATGTCGAATATTGTTAAGTCGAATATTGTTATGTCGGATATAACAATATTCGACATAACAATATTCGAATTAGCAATTATTAATATATTTTTTATTAATTAATATTTTTATACATTAAACCCCAAATGTAAAAACACCTTTTATTTTTCTCTACATTTCTTAACAAACTGATGTAAAGGTATTTCGAGACAAAATTTTGAGACAACGTAGTTGCTCTAATAATCAACAAAATAGCAATAATTATTTAATGATTAAATTAATGATATTTAATTTTTTTTTTGCGATTTGTATTAAATATCTCTTTACAATAACTGTATTCATTGCTTTGTCTGTTGGGGTGAAAAGTTTCCAGTTTTTTATTGGCTATAAAAAAATAAAACAATAAAACTCTTAATACTGTTATTTTGCCTGCATTGCACACATTTTTGAGCGCAAACACAAACATGTGAAAATGCACTGAAATGTTCTACACAAAAAAATTCCGAGTTTACATATAGTGGAGAATTTTATTTGTTTTTTTTATTTAATAATTAATAACATTTTAATTATAAATATTACAAAAATTAAAAAATTATTAGTTTTTAAACTGATAAATATTAAAAAATGTCACAAAATTTAGGCAATTTTTAATTGACCGGTAATTTTTTAAAAATGGTTAAAGTTCAGTTTTAAATAAAACTTCCCAGTTTAAGGGCGAAGGGTTAATTGGATACATAATAGTTTATTTTAAAATATTTTTAATTTAATTAATTTTGGTTATTTTTTATTATTGAATTGTTTTACATAGAAAAATTTTGTTATACTGTATAAATTATAATTAATTAACAAGCAAAATCAATATAATTTCATAAATATTAACCTGATATGTTTTTTATAGAAAAGATTAAATGCAAAAATAATTAGTTGAATTTTGATTTAGATTTAAATAAAAATTATATTTATTGACTAAAGTAAATAATTTAAAAAATAATAATTATTTGAATTTTAATTTCGATTTATTAATAATTTGAATTTACAAAAATAATGGATATTTGTTTGAATTAAATAATTGTATTAAAAATGCATTTTACATAATTTCTAGAATTTATAATTTTTTTGCTATAAAAGTGATAAAAAATTTCCATTTACTTTTTATCGTCGGTAGCTTTTGTTTTCACTAGTAATATTATTAAAACATATAAATATTTTATTTTATATACGATAAACAAATTATATAAGTTGTAAAATATATATTTTAAACAAATTTATATATTGAATGAAATAAATATATAAAATTTGTAAACAAATTCAGCATTACAAAACTTTAATTATTTTTAGTTTATGTTAATTTGAAAATCAATTAATATTTGATTTTAACATAACAATTAATTTTAATTATATGCAATGTAAACAGATATTAGTTTTAAAAATTAATTCACTTGACAATTCTAATAAAATTATTATTTTTCCATATTTAATAGAATAAATTATTTAAATAATTTTATGTTGTTTATGATTTGATTTAGTTCTAATTAATTTTAGAATAAATACAATTAGTAAAGCCAATGCAATCAACAAACTGTATATTTTATTTAACAATTAAATTTTAAGAAATATTAATACTTTGAGTTTTAATTTTGGATTAAATGATAGTGCTATTAATTTTTAAAAATATTGTTTTAATATATATATATACAGAAACTATAGATAAACTTATAGAAATTACTTTATTGATCATCACTGGTCTCATACTTTCAATTACCGCAAAATCCCCAACGAATAAGCGATTAGTAAATGTCTTATATATGTTGAGTAAAGCTTAAGTTGTCTGATAGGAAAACGCAATCGATTTAATAAAAAATGAAATTTAATTTGATTTGCACTTAAAACTTAATTCATTTGCAAGACTTATATTCAATATCATATACAGTATAAACATTAAGTGTTGGGCGGAAAATAAATAAATAAATATTAATACTATTTGGATAAATATTTATGTTTAATTAAGAAAAAATAAATTATAAAATTATAAAATAATCAAAATAATAAAATTAATTATTATTGAATTTTTTTAAATTTTAACATTTTGCATTTTTAATATTTTTTTGGTTATCTAATTTCTAATAATCAAATTCTGTTTATTAAATTCAAATTTTAATCAGTGTATTCCATCAGTAATGCTTTACATATATTTTAATTATTTATTAAAAAATAAATTAAGAAATAAACTGGTTTAATTTAAGTTTTACCTACTGTATATTAATTTGTATAATTTATTTTATTTATTAATTTTGTTTGATTTTTATAAACATAGACAACAGTCGGCCGTAAATAGTTGTATTTTTTAACTACTTATTTTATAAATATTTAAATGCATTAGATTATTTAAATTTAAATTTAAATTTAAATTTAAATTTAAATTTAACTTAAATTAAATAATAATTAAAAATTTTATAAAATTAAAATTATCTTAAATAAAATAAAATTTTTATTATATTTTAATGACAAACATTAAGGATTATTGTTGTAAATAACTTTCGGTTGATTACTGAGCAAAATTTGAACAAATTGTTTGTACAAATAAAATAAATTTGCAAAATTTATTTAATAATATTTATCAATTAGTGAGTTTTTTAAACACAAAAATTTTTGTTATGAAATGTTTAAAAAATTTGTGGAAAATTATCTCAATATTTGGTTTTATAAAAATTTTAAATTTAAAAATAAAACACAAGAATAAAAGTATTTCAATATATAATTTTTTAAAATGTATATATTTATACATGGCAAATAAACGATTTTATAAGTTACAATTATTTTAGTGTATACTGTAATTAAGTTTAAATATTTTTATTCATTTATCAAACTTGTTTTAATTTTAATATAATAGAGATTCGCAGCACGAATAATAGAAGTCTTGTCTAAAGTAACTAAGTATATTTAAAATGTATTTTACATATTTTCTCAAATTTATATTTTTTTGCTATAAAAGTGATACAATTTTTTATTTAATTTGTGTAGTCGGTAGATATGTGTCTTCACTAGTAATATTATTAAAACATATATAAATGTTTTATTTTAAGTAATTTAGACAAATTACGTGAAGTATATAATTTAAATAATTTTATAAGTGAATGAAATAAATATTCACAATTTGTAAGCAAATTTAGCAATACTAAACTATAATTATTTTTAGTTTAACTTAATTTTAAAATCAATTTTTATTTGGTTTTAATTTAAATGTTATATTTAAAAATATTAAATGTAAATATTATTAAATTTGAATTAATAATAATTATAAGATTATTTTTTATGAAATTATATTTTTAAATTTCAAATTTATTTATTACAAAAAATTAAAAATAAATAAAATTAAATAAAATTTATATAAAACATAACAAATTGTATCAAATGGTAATTAAAGATAATTTAATTTATAAAAATTTTATATTTGAAAATAAAATACAAAAATAAAGTATTTTAATAAATAGATAAATTATTATTTTTAATGGATATATTTATAAATGACAAATAAACAATTTTATATAAAACAATTATTTAATTGTATACTGTAATTAAGTTTAAAAAATAGTATTCATTTATCAAACTTGTTTCATTTTTACTATAACGGACTAACCCTGTTATTGACAAATTTTTTGATATATTTTACAATATTTATTAATAAAATATATAATTTATTTAATTCAATTTTTAAAAAATTTAATGCAATAATTTTTTTATTCTAATATTTTATTTTCAAATAAAACCCACTATCTAAAATGGCAGAAGAGGTGAGCACCTGTATGTTTAGGTGCATTCTCACAGAGAAGAAAACACAACGAGTTAATTGAATTTAACTATTATTTAAATTTAAAATAATTATAAATATGTTGAATGAGAGCAGGATTAATACGGTTATGCAACACACTTGGTCTCTAATTTCCGCAGACATAGTCATAAATTGTATTTTGCAATTTTAAACTAACTAATAAATAAAACTAATTTAGAATAATATAAATTTTTACATTTTAATTTTATATTTTCTAAATTAATAATTAATAAATCAAATAAACAAATTACTTACGATTACTTTAATTTAAAAAATCTAAAATATTTAAATAAAAGAAATAGTTTATAATAAAAATCATAATTATATTAGATTATTAGTTAATTGTATCTAATAAATTAATGATGGAACATTTTAGATTCTGCTCACAATTAAAAAATAACAACAAATTAATATTATCCAAAAATTATTTGTAAGTAAACAATATACACGCTAAGCATAAAAAATTATGCTAGTTATAATCAGGCATTCAAAATTCAATTTTAAATAGTATAATTTTACAAAGATAATATATGTTAGATGTAAAATCAGCTGGTAATTTCTTGATGTAACAAAAATAATACAAACGTATACACTATTAATTATTTTTAAATATTTTATATATTGAATCCAGTCGTGTCGGCTACATGTGTTAAGCTAAGGCTAGTACCAAATAATATAGTCCAATCAGACTTATCTTAGATTGGTATAGAACTACAGAATAGAAGCAATACTATTGGTTAGCACTAACCCAAACATAAAACTGAGAACTATATTGCTAGTGTCACATGTTAAGAAAACTTAAGATTGAATCTCAAATCTCATTTAATAGTCACAGCATTTGTGTAATTTGACAAAATACAAAACACTCCAAAGCTAAATGTTTTAATTTTTAATAAGCATTGTCTCTTAAAAAGTGCTTGCGAGCACTTAATTTTGAATGCCTGGTTATAAGTGCTGTTTACTTTAGGCTCAAATTATAAATGCACATGGACCATTTAATAAATGCAATTATTGGTGCTATCTGCTTGGTCTCCAAACAAAAATGGCTGAAATTATCTTTGTAAATACTACCATAAAATTTAATTTTATAATATTAATAAAATGTAATTTAAATTATTTCAATATAATTTATAATAAAATAAGATAATTATATACAATTTAATATTAAATTTAAGACCCTAGTACTATAAAATTATTAATTTTAAAATAAAATTATATATTTAAATTAATTCCGGAATACGAAGATTCGCAGCACTGATAATATTGCAAAATCAATTAATAACTTGTATTTAAAATATATAATAGCTAATTGCACAATGAGAAATTTTAAAATTTAATTAATATTTAAATGTTTAAATGAAGAAAATATTAAACAAAATTTGCATGACAAAATTAATCAAGCAATATACGTTAAACAAGTTGCAATATAAATAGTAATCTATGACAAATCAGGTAAATTATTAATGAATATTAAATTGTTTACAAACATATTTTCACTAAAACTACCCAAATAATTTTTTTGTTTTTAAGAATTAAACTTTAGAAATAAATTATAAATAAAAAATAAAATATAATTTATTTTTCAAAATTGATCATTAAAGATTAACTATGTTTTATTTAACCCAATTTTTCATACATTACAAAAGAAATGTATATATAGTTTTTTCATTCCGCTTAATCAATTGAAAAAACGACTTAAAAAACTATAATAATTAGTAATAAAACATTATTTTAACTAAATTTATTTTTTTAATAACCATTAGTAACACTCTATTGTTATTAAAATTAAAATATTTTTTATACAATTTGTATTTAAAATGTTCATTTACGTATTTGCACAACTTTCGGCTAAATTCTATAATATTGTAGCGATTTTGTGGAATTTATTGTTAAGTTCTCAAACAGTTAATTTTTATTGAAACGATAACTTTCTAAGTATGTGGCAAGCTGAAATTTGGCTGACATAAACTTATTATAATTGTTAATAGTAATAGAATAAAGATTTTGAGTTTAGTGATTCCGATTGTCATTTATAGGCAAAGATGTTTGTGCTTGGATCAACTAGTAAATTTACACTTTCTAAGTATGCGGCAAGCTGAAATTTAGCTGACAAATACTTAGAAATGACATATTTCCGATCATTTTGCTCTCGAAACGAGACTTTGAACAATAGTGTATTAGAAGCTGAAAAAAATATCTACTTCATCTGCATTAGTAAAACTTGGCCAATCTAAGTCTTTCAACATGTATGAGATGCAGGTATACTCAAATTAAAAATTCTGATTTCCGGTCATATTGCTTTCGAAACGAGACTTTGACCAATAGTGTACCAGAGGCTGAAAAAAATATCTACTTCATCTGCATCAGTAAAACTTGGCCAATCTAGGTCTTTCAAAATTTATGAGATGCAGGAATACTCAAATTAAAAATTCTAATATCCGATCATATTGCTCTCAAAACAAAACTTTAAACAATAGTGTACCAGAGGCTGAAAAAAAATATCTACTTCATCTGCATCAGTAAAATTTGGCCAATCTAAGTCTTTTAAAATTTATGAGATGCAGGAATACTCAAATTAAATATTCTGATTTTCGATTATTGTGCTCTCGAAAGGAAACTTTGACCAATAGTGTACCAGAACCTAAAAAAAATATCTACTCCATCTGCATCGGAAAAAATTTGCCAATCTAGGTCTTTCAACATGTATGAGATGCAGGAATACTCAACTTAAAAATTCTAATTTTCGATCATATTGTTCTCGAAACGAGACTTTGAACAATAGTGTAACAGAGGCTGAAAAAAATATCTATTGATTTTGTTAATTCTTTGCCATTATGTTAAGAAATTTTCAATTTAATTTTGAGTAGATAGACATTTCGAGGAAGCAAGGCAAATAATTTTAGCAAAATTTTACTTAAGCGGAATTAGTAATTTACGTGTGATACACTTTGGTGTCAGCTAGACTATGTCCACGTGCTTTGCCACAATGTTAAGAAATTTTCATTTCACTTTTGAGTAAATAGGCATCTAGAGTAAGCAAGGCAAATGGTCTTAGCAAAATTTTACATAGGCAGGATTAGTAGTTTAAGTGTGGGACACGTTGGTGTCAAATAGATTATGTCCACGTGCTTTGCCATTATGTTAGGAAATTTTTAATTTAATTTTGAGTAGATAGGCATTTAGAGTAAGCAAGGAAAATGGTTTTAGCAAAATTTCACATAGGTAGGATTAGTAGTTTACGTGTAATACACTATAGTGTCAATTATATTATGTCCACGTGCTTTGCCATTATGTTAGGAAATTTTTAATTTAATTTTAAGTAAATAGGCATCTAGAGTAAACAAGGCAAATGGTTTTAGCAAAATTTCACATAGGCAGGATTAGTAGTTTACGTGTAATACAATATAGTGTCAATTATATTATGTCCACATGCTTTGCAATTATGTTAGGAAATTTTTATTTTAACTTTGAATAAATAAGCATCTAGAGTAAACAAGTTAAATGATTTTAGTCAAATTTCATTCAGGCAGAATTTGTATTTAAATTGGAATACACGTTAGTGTCGGAAAACAATTCCGGTGTGCAAACAATTTGTAATGAAGTTAACGTTATACTAAATGTATTCTATTATATAATAGATTTAGAGAAAAATTATAAAACGTCTGCTCTGAACTAGCTAATAAAATTTTAACAATCTTCTCTCGAAAATGTATTAAAGTTCATACTCTTCAGTCTTGTTTATAGGTTTAATAAAGTATTAAAAAATTTAATATAAAACTTTTTCCAAGTAATAGTTTTAACAATTCAGTTATTAAAATAAAATTTTAATAGAATTCCCGTAAATACTGATTAACTAAATTAATTATTAAATTTTATCAATAAATTTTAATATAATTATAAAGTTGGTAATGTTAAAATTTTTAATTACAGATTTCACTAACAAGAAATTAGATTAAAATATCTCACCAAGATATTACAAAAATTATTTTTAAACAATAGTACAGTATTTGCGATGTAACAAAATTAATTTAGTTTTTTCTTTATTTTATTTGGTTAATTTAAACTAAATTAACTAAAATATTTAATATGCCTTTTTTGATAATTCTATTAGTATATGCATTGCAATTTTTTAATTAATCTGTGAATTTGTCAAATAAATTTTGATCATCTTTGCAAACTTTACTTAATCTGGTTTGTCATTAATTACAGTTATGACTTTCAGTCAAACTAATAAATTTTGCATTTAATTTGCAAAATATAAAAGTTTGTAGTAATCGTTGAAAAAACTTAACAATTAAAGTTAAAGCGCTTTTTACTATCTCCCATTTGTATATTTTTATTTTAATTTCAATATTATTTTTGACAAATTTACATAAATTACAGTTTGCTTAATATTTGTTTATTATTAGAAACATTTTTAAAATATAGATTTTATTAATAATAATGTTTAAATTAATATTAAAACATTTAATTAAATACTTTAAATGTTTTGTAAATTAATCGTAATAGGTTATAATAAATCAAATTAAAAATTTTAATTACTAAATTCAAATATTTATATAAAAAATAAAATTTATTTGAAAATTTGCTATACTTTTAATGGAGTGTACTGTAAATAATTATAAATTATTTTATTCATTTATCAAATATTACTGTTTTTTAAATATTAATTGGACACATAATAGTTTATTTTAAAATATTTTTAATTTAATTAATTTTGGTAATTTATTATTATTATTATGAAATTAAAATATTTGTTTTGCATAGGAAAATTTTGTAATATAAATTTTAATTAATTTACATGTAAAATTAAAATAATTTCGTAAATATTAACCTGATATGTTTATATTATGATAAATAAACTAAAAAAATATTAATTCAAAATTAATTTAAAGAAATGATTAAACAATTTATAATTAAATTAAATATATATTTTATTAAATTTTTGAACATTTAAAGTTAAATAATGTATTGCATTATTCAAATAGATTTAATATTTAAATTAAAGTTTTTATTTATCAATTTTATTGCAATGGAATTAATACTTTTATTTATTTATTCCATTAATGTAAGTTAAATTTTTTTCTTAATTTTAATTAACAAATTATTTAAATCATAAACTTAAAATATTTTAATTTATATTTAATTTAATGTAACTTATAATTTTAGCTAATGTAACTTATTGAATTTTGTTCCGACTTACAATTTTGTATTATAATAAATAATTTATTGATTAAAATTATTTAATTAATTTTTGCTCAAACTATTATGTCTTTTAAATAAAAAAAATTTTACACGTTTAATGAATGTTATATATAGTAAAGATAAAAAGCTACCGATGAGGCAGACTGTATAAGAAAACAAAATTATAGCCTATACTGACTGGTAATTTACAAACAATTGTATTCAAATAACAAGAATTTATTGATAATGGACATGAATGTATGGCTTTTTCACATGTCTTAGTTAGTTAAACGCACACTGATTGGCTTAAAAACAGCTATTTGTTAAAACCAACCAATCAACGAACACATAAGTGATTTTATGTTATATAAATTAATAGAAAAAAGTTTATTATTCGTAACTCTAAATAATAGTTATTAATAATCAATAAATTTACATTTAATCTAAATATTTTAATGTATAAATTTTGGTATTTTCGTCTAAAGTGATTAAATGCAAAAGTAATTATAATTTAAATTTTGATTTTAAAACAATAAAATTTTATTTTAAATAAAATTAAAGTTTTTTTTTATAAAAAAAATTAAATGCATAAATAATTAAATAAATTTTGATTTTGGTTTAAGTAAAAATTATTGTTTTTGATTAAAGTAAATAATTATGAAAACAATATTTATTAGAATTTTAATTGCGTTTTATTGATAATTTGAATTTTAAAAAATAGTAGTCTAATTGTAAGTTTGAATTAATAATCATTACAAAATTATTTTTGTAAAATAATTTTTTTAAACTTTACAATTAATTAAAAAAATTTGAAATAAATAAAAATAAACAAATTTTATTTAAAATTTATATAATAAAATTTATCAATTAGTAATTTTAGCTATTTGGTTTTATAAAAATTTTATATTTAAAAATAAAATACACAAAGAAAATATTTTAATATATAATTTATTTAAATGTATATACTGTACTTATACATGGCAAATAAATGATTTTATAAATGACAATTATTTTATTTTATACTGTGAATAAGTTTAAATAATTTTAATCTTATATAAAACTTGTTTTATTTTTAACATATTGGACAATCGCGGCCAAAACAAATTTATTAACTATATTTTGCAATATTTATTAATAAAATAAATTATTTATTTTATCCAATTTTTTAAATATATAATACAATAATTCTTTTATTATAGTATTTTATTTTTAAATAAAATCCATTATCTAGAATTAAATTTATACAGTTTTAACTAACTTTTTTTGAAATTACATTTAAAGTAATAAATTCTTAACAGGATCTAACAGTTCTAATAGTTTTAAATTTATATATTCCATTAATGTAATTTAAAATTTTCTAATTTTAATTAACAAATTAGTCAAATAATAAATTTAAAATATCTTAATTTATAATTAATTTAGATTAATTGATAATTTTAGTTAAAATTTTGAATTTGGTTCCAATTTATTATATTGTATTATAATAAATAATTTATTAGTTAAATGTATTTAATTAATATTTGTAATAATTAAATAAAAAATTCTAAAAGTTAAATGGATGTAATACGTAGTATGGACCAAAAGTTACCGATGAAGCAGACAGCATAAAAACACATAATTAAGGTCTATATTGACCATTCACTTACACTTTCATTAAGATAACAATGTTTTTGTGATCAATAACAAACAAGAAATTTTACCAATACATTTACATATTATCTACTTTTAATGTATAAATAACGATGTTTTAATCTAAAGTGTATAAATTCAAAAATAATTAAATTTAAATTTTGATATTAAAACAATTAAAATTTATTTTAAATAAAATTATATTTTTTTTATTAAAGTAAATAATTGTAAAAACAAAAATTATTTAAATTTTAATTCCGATTTATTTGTTTGAAGTGACTAATATTATGATATTAAAAATTATTGTCAGGTTATTGCTCGAATTTTTTATTTTTATTCCTATTTTAATTTGTAACAATATATATTAATCGTAATGATTTGGGAGTTTAATTTGGCAGATCTGAGCAAATTTAATATATAAAGGTAATACGAATGCACTACAAAAACTTATTTGTTGATTATTAGCGTAACAACATCCTTTCAAACCTTGGTTTTAAAATATATTTACATCAGCTAGTGAGAAATATAAAAAAAATAACTACGTGTACTTATATTTAATATTTAATTCATAAAAATATTTTAATAAATTTTAAGTTGAATATTGTTTAATCAAATATTGGGTATTCGGGTATTAAATTTGGGTATAATATCTGGATAAAAAAGTAGGGCATTGAAGTTGGGTATAAAATTTAAATATAAAATTTGGGTATGATGGTTGTAATAGATTTTAAGTATAAATGTCTGGCATTACAGGCGGCATGAAATTTGTTTATAAAATTCAGGTATAGAAAACGACTATTTTATATCTAATTTAAAAGATATTAATAAATTTTCGATTAATTTATATTAAAATTAAAATATCTACATAAACAACGACAACAACAAATTTATCGATCATTTTTATGAGATATTAATTGAAGATAGACTTGCATTCTGTTCAAGATATCAGCACTGCTTTCCTTCTGTTTAATAATTTGTTGTCTGAATGTGTTATTACCAAAAAATTATACCAAAATTGGATTAAAACTAATGGTATTTAAAGTAATTTATAAATTTATTTTTTAGCTATTATTTTAAATAAAGTATGAAAATCGTAATTAACAAAAACAAAATTCCAAATGTTTAGTAAATTAATTGCCAGATGTTAGCTGCGATAAGTTGAAAATGTTTTTTGCTCATTTACTTTGATGAGATTTATAAATTTACATTTTGAAAAACTGTAATAAATTATTAAATATTATATAAAATAATACTTAATGTAAAATAAATTTGATTTGGGTATTAAGAAATTTAATCATACTTTATTTTCATATCCTGCTTTATTATGATATTTATTTTAAGAAATGTGGTTGTGGAATTGTGCAAATAGCCAAAATGTTTTTTGCGAAGAAAATAATGCAATTTTCCAAAAGTATTTCTAACATAAACCAAAAATAATTTATATTTTGAGGATAAAATTTCTTATAAAAAAACCACGTTGATAAATATACAATTAAAAATACGATTTAACATATTAGTAAGTATATTAGAATTTAGTAAAATAACAACAGTGTGGTTTAAAGTGTGTTTAGAAGATCTCCGCATCATGTTGATTTTGACTAAAAGTTTTGACTGAAAAGTATCTATCGTTTAGTGCGCGTAAATTGGTTGTCGACCGTAAGAGCGGTTTTTGTATGTTTTAGCATAACTGAGAGGCGATTAGAATTTTATTCGTATCTTGAATTTAATGACGAATAGTCTTGTCTTGATGTGCGCAAAAGTTATGTTTTTATTCGATGCAAATTGTGTTGAAATGACAATTAATTAGTCGAAATATAAATATTATTTATCGTAGAGTTGGTCAATTTGTTTGATGTAAAAACGCAAGCTATTTAATTAATAAATAAATTTAATTCGATATACATTTAAAGCGTTAAACAATTGCAAAATTGGTATTTTGTCTCAAATGTAAACTTCAAGCGTTGGGTTAAAAGAAAATTGCTACTAAAATCATATTGCATATTTATTAAAATCTATAGAATTAATTTATATTTAAAAAATTAATATAGATTATATTGTATACATTTTTTAAACTGTAAAGTTTATAATGAATTTATTAAAATATATTGTTTACTACTTAATAAAGAAATTTGGATTATCAACGGCCAAAGTTCTTGTTTTATCTAAATTATAATTTGTAATTTTTATTGTTTTATATGCATTTTAATAAATTATATATTGATTAATATAATTTGTTTAATTTATTGTTTTATATTTTACGAATAAATATAGAATAATTAAAAAAAACTAAATATAAAAACTTAATTACAATAACAAGTTAATATATTAAAAAAGAATAATTAAATAAAAACAATGTAATTTATAAAAGTTTGTTATTGTGTAGCATTATTTTAAATTGATTAAATTGTTAATTTAATTTAAGTTTCTACATGATTAAATGAAATTATTTTAATTTAATTTGTGACGGGCGTTTGGGAGGCGTCGCGTGATTCAACGTCAACTGTGCTGTTGCTGTCATTAATAGCGCGAGCGGTATCGGCGAGATACAAATGACGCGAATGAGTTACGGCGTAAATGAGAATTAGTAATAATTTGATTGTAATCGGGCTGTTTTTAATGAAATATTTTATGAATTAAGAGTTAGTTTATAAAATGCCAAACATTTGAATAAATATAAGAAAAAGTAGAATTGTGATTCCAAATTCAACTAAACATTGTTTATAATTTTATTTATTAATGATTTGATTATTTAAATCAAAACTTTAAAATCTTATTTCAACACAAGCTTTAAAATTACATCTAATGCCTTAATAGAACATATTTATACATTTTTGCAATAATTTATCAAAACTTTAAATTTTTAACTAATAAATTTATTTTAGTTTTATAAAAATTTAAATTCGGGACTCGACCGGGATTTCCGACTAATTTCGGTCGGAATCGGGAGTAGCAATTTTGAGTCGGAATTTACCTCTACTTTTATACCTAAATATATGTTTTACTAGTCAATTTAGCTTAAGATGACTAAATATGTATTGCTCTGAACATTCATTCAATAATAAATATATTAACATTTATTTGATTAAAATAAAATTGATAACAAAATCAATTATAAACTACAAATATAAATTGTTTTGCAATTTTAGATTAATTGTCTATTACAGAAATATATTAAATTTATTGGTAAATTTTATATTAAAATTGTATATTTTAATTTTATAAAGTTTAAAATAAATTTTATGATTAATTACAGTTTGAATTAAATAATTTTACAAAACTTTTTAATATTTTAATTATGTTACTGTAGAACTGATATTTCTTATATTTAATCAAACATACATTTATTTATTTATTAATTATTACAAATATAATCAAACAATATATGTTAAACAAGTTGCAATATCAATAGTAATCTGTGACAAATAAAAAAATTTCAGGTAAATTATTAATGAATTATAAATTGTTTACAAACATATTTTCAATAAAACTACCCATCTAATTTTTTTTGTTTTTAAGAATTAAAATTCAGAAATAAATTTTAAATAAAAAATAATTTATATTTCAAAATTTATCATTTAAATTTAACCCAATTTTTAATACATTTTCAAAGAAATGTATATATAATTTTGCCATTCAGCATAATTTATTGAAAAAATGCCTTAAAAAACTATAACAATTAGTAATAAATAAGCCTGTGAAAAAGGCCATTTTTGTAGTCATAGTACCCACCTAAACGGTGGCTAAAAATTTGTAGTTAATTTAATGAAGAAAATAGTAATGTCGAATGTCGCGCGCTTCTTAACACAGTTTTATTTGAACTGTTATTTTTAATTCAATTTCTGATTCGTTCGTTTTCTTTCGATTCTCTGATTTTGCTCTCTTTTTGTAACTATTTTTGTCTTAAATTTTAATTTTAATAAAGACATTGTCTTTCGATTTGTGTTTAATTTGTGTCTAACTTTGTTTGCATACCTGTCTGTACCTGAACTGCTCGCAATCTGCTAACTGACTGTCATTATATTCAACATTTCTATTTTCAACATTACAATATTCGACATTACTATATTCGACGTTACTATATTTGACATTACTAGATTCGACATTACTATATTCGACATTACTATATTTGACATTACTATATTCTACATTACTATATTTGACATTACTATATTTGACATTACAATATTTGACATTACTATATTCGACATTACTATATTTGACATTACTAGATTCGACATTACTATATTCGACATTACTATATTTGACATTACTATATCCTACATTACTATATTTGACATTACTATATTCGACATTACTATATTTGACATTACTATATTTGACATTACAATATTCGACATTACTATATTCGA
>JAQFXP010000373.1:0-32233 GCA_034693685.1 Belba bartosi | reverse complement strand
CTTAACAATATTTTTCCTTAACATTTTTTCCTTAACAATATTTCTCCTTAACTATATTTCTTCTTATCATTTTCTCCTTAACTATATTTCGTCTTAACATTATCTTCTTAATAATATATCTTTATAACATTTTCTCCTTAACAATATTTCTGCTTAACACTTTAACCTTAACAATATTTTTCTTTAACACTTTTTTCTTAACAATATTTCTCCTTAACACTTTCTCCTTAACAAAACTTCTCCTTAACATTTTCTCCTTAACAATATTTCTTCTTAACACTTTTTCTGTAACAAAATTTCTCCTTAACATTTTTTCCTTAACAATATTTCTCCTTAAAAATATTTCTCTCTAACACTTTCTCCTTAACAATATTTTTCCCTAACATTTTCTCCTTAACAATATTTCTCCTTAACACTTTCTCTATAACAATATTTCTTCTTAACATTTTTTCCTTAACAATATTTCTCACTAACACTTTCTCCTTAACAAAACTTCTCCTTAACATTTTCTCCTTAACAATATTTCTTTTTAACATTTTCTCATTAACAATATTTTTCTTTAACATTTTCTCATTAACAATATATCTCCTTAACATTTTCTCTTTAACAATATTTCTCCTTAACACTTTCTTTGTAAAAATATTTCTCGTTAACACTTTCACGTTAACAATATTTCTTCCTAACATTTTCTTCTTAACAATATTTCTCCTTAACATTTTCTACTTAACAATATTTCTCCTTAATATTTTCTCCTTAACAATATTTTTCTTAACATTTTCTCCTTAACAATATTTCTTCCTAAAACTTTCTCTGTAACAATATTTCTCCTTAACATTTTCTCCTTAACAATATTTCTCCTTAACATTTTCTCCTTAACAAAACTTTTCTATAACATTTTCGCCTTAACAATATTTTTTCTTAACACTTTCTTTGTAAAAATATTTTTCCTTATTAGAGCAAATTTGGGAAATATTTTTTCATTATTTGATAGATATCTCTATCTATTTAAATTATACAAAGATTAAGCAATTTATTGTCGAAAATCTCTGAGAAATTTGACTTAGAAATTATCTTAGCGTAATTTATAGTAGAATCACAGTTTTTGTTGATTTTTTTTAAATAATGCGAATTTTTGAATTATTTTTCTATATTTTGATAAATATTTTCAAATACTTTCATTAAGCAAAGATTAAGCAATTTATTGTCGAAAATCTCTGAGAAATTTGATTTAGAAATTATCTTAGCGTAATTTATAGTAGAATCACAGATTTTGTTGATTTCTTCTAAATATAGCGAATTTTTGAATTATTTTTCTTTATTTTGATAAATATTTTCAAATACTTTCATTCAGCAAAGTTTAAACATTTTATAGTCGGAAAATGTTGAGAAATTTGACTTAGAAATTATCATATTTTTATTTAGGCTAGAATCACAATTTTTCATTTTTTGTTATTTTTCTTAAGAAACATTTTTATTAAAGGTTATTTTTCTTAATAGTTATTTTTATTAAAATGCATTTTTCTTAAGGGTCATTTTTTTAAAAGGTCATTTTTATTAAAAGTTATTTTTCTAAAAGTTTATTTTTATTAAATGTCATTTTTTTAAAAGTCATTTTTATTGAAAGTTATTTTTCTTAAAGGTCATTTTTATTAAAAGTCATTTTTCTTAAAGGTCATTTTTCTTAAAAATTATTTTTATTAAAGTTAATTTTTCTTAAAGGTAATTTTTTTTATATTCACTTTCCCATTCAGGTGATTTTCCCTAAATAGAGCAAATTTTCGAGTTATTTTTTTATATTTTGATAAATATCTCCAAATATTTTCATTATACAAAGTTTAAGCATTTTTTAGTCGGAAATCTTTGAAAAAATTGACTTAGAAATTTTTTTTAGTTAATTTACGCTAGAATCACAATTTTTGTTAATTTTTCCTAATTAGAGCGAATTTTGGAAATATTTTTCCATTATTTGATAGATATCTCTAACTATTTTCATTATACAAAGATTAAGCAATTTATTGTTTATTTAAGCTAGAATCACAATTTTTCATTTTTTGTTATTTTTCTTAAAGGTTATTTTAATTAAATCCAGTTTAAATCCGGTTTAAATCCAGTTTAAATCCAGTTTAAATCCAGTTTAAATCAAGTTTAAATCCAGTTTAAATCCAGTTTAAATCCAGTTTAAATCCAGTTTAAATCCAGTTTAAATCCAGTTTAAATCCAGTTTAAATTCTGGCTCGTAATTGATTTTAACATTTCGGTGAATTATATATGATTTTAAATATATTTCTATAAATTAATTGAATAAATATTTCGAAACTTTTTTAATATTGACTCAAATTGTTTCATAAAAATTAATTTTCTTTTTAATAGTTTATTAATCAGTTCTTCAGTTATTTAGAGTTTGTATTGTTTTTGATGAACAAATGTCTAGAACTGTTTGGACACCAATTCAAAGCGAAATGAGTTTTCAATTGACGACAAACACTGTAATATCGCTTTACATATTTCGTCGCCAAACCTATCGAAAAAAGTTTTATTTATTTAATGACCGATTCAACACATTTTTTGTTATTAGTTTTAACACATTTTGTCGTATTTTCCTAATTGAATGACAACTGAATTCACTTTAAATACTATACAATCAAAACACCTGTTTTGCAGAAACACAACAATAAATGTAAATAAAATTTTTAGTCTTAAAAACTAACAATAAATAACGATTTAAGTGCAAAAATAATAAATAGCGTCGAACTCTACAAAAACCAATTTATTCCTAATCTAAAACACCCGAAGACTCTGTCCTTAATATCACTCGTTCAACCCTTGGGTGCATTCTTATTGATCGGTGAACTGCAGTCGCGTTGGTTCGCACTATTGATGTCTAATAAACGTAATTTACCCGCAATTGAGTCAATGCGAGCGGACGTCGACTCTAATAAACAGCGATTAAGGAATAGATTCTATGAGAGCCCTAAACATACAATACAAGTCAATTGGATTCAGTTTATGGATGAGTTGGCGACAGAGGTTGGCGTTAGACCTAATCTATTCAAGTATTTCTTTACTGATCCGGTGCTCTGGAAAACACTCGTTTTCGGGCCTTTAGTTTCATATCAATACCGATTAAAAGGTTTTAAATAAAATAATTTTTCAATTAATCAAAACTTCATTTCGTCTCTAATAGATCCTCATATGTGGTATTACGGTTCGGAAACGCATATAAGCGCCGCTCAGAACACAATTTACCAAAACTAACAAATATAGTCAAATCAATGGCTTTTTGTTATTTAATATTTATTCTAAGTTTAAAAATTGCTCGATTATGTATATACTGTAATTACCAAGTTAAAGTTTTAAAACTCTGATTTGAATTAAAAATTATCCTGAGGGGTGGGTGTTAATTGGGAAAAAATGGCCATGGCCATTTTAAATCAAAAACCAAATTCTCAAATGAAAGCATAGGGTGACAATCAGGGTGGCCAACCGTCCAGATTTGGGCTGGTTTGTTCAGGTTAAGATTTTACAAATTATTAAATATTAAAAAATATGAAAGAGTCCAATCTTTGAATTTTAAAAATAAAGATGAAATTATGTGTTTGTCCAGAACAAATCTTTTTCAAAGTTGGCCACCCTGGTGACAATCTAGGGGTGTGCTTCAAATATGCTTAAACTAATAGAAACGCTTTAAATATGTACTTAGAAATTTTTACAATGTGTTTTTAATATTATTCAATTTGTAAATGAATATGTTTTTTGTATTTTTTTAATTAGATTTTTTGCCACAGAATTTTCACGCTATGCCGTGCGTTAAATGCTAGTGTACTGCCAGAGGACTAATGTTTAAACGTTACATTTGTTTTTATACTGTATACGTCTATAAATTTGTTCTAATTCTTCTAGTTATACAAATGTACTTTACATTAATATAGTAACTGAACTAATCATGCAAATATGTTAAGTTAAAAATATATTAACAAAAATTTTAATTAGATTTTTTGTTGTTTATAAAACATACAAAAATTATATACAATATTAGCAATGACTTACAAACAGATGTTTTTTATATTATTCAATTAAATTCATAGTTTAAATTAATTTACAGTTTAGGTTATCTTTTTTTGATAACATTTATTTTAAACTTGATTGCTAAATTTAATCATATTTAGATGTTTACAACTTTGGCTTGACATTGATAACTTTGGCTATGACGATATTTACAAGTTTAAAAATTGTATAAAAACATTAGTAATAAAATATGTAATTTATTTTTGTTTACTATTATAATATTTTCTAATAAATTAATTTTATTAAAATTTTATTTCTAGAATTGATAGCAAAAATACATTATTGATTAAATTGTAAAAATAAAACATTAAAAACTGTAATGTATTAATATTTGTCTGCTTTATATTAACTAGTTTATATGGAAATATAGCTATAAATAAGCAGTATATAAAATTTTGTGGTTTAAATAAATTACTTAAATAAAATTTTATTATTCAGATATTGTACCATGACTAATTTTAGTATAAAATGTGCATTGTATTATGCTAATTTAAAAATAAATGTATAGAATTCTTTTACGTAATATTGCTGTTCTGTAAAAATGTTTTTAATGCTTGTTGAATATTTACAATAACTTATAAATATTTAAAGTAATAATTAATTAAAATATAATTTTAATTATTTATTTAAAGTTATAAAAAACATAACATATTATTTTAACCATTATTATTTTATTTAATAATAACAGATATATTTTAATTATAATTTTAAGTAAATATTAATTTATTAAATAAACAATTTAATTACTTTAAAAATTAAATTAAATTATTTATTTAAATTGTGTTTTCAAAAAATTATTATTAATTATTTAAAACATTTATAACAGTTAACATTTTTAAATAATATAATGTATTCACATTTAAAATTAATAACATTTCCACACAAACCATGGATCGAATTTAATCAAACTAATTGCAATGGCGTTAAATGTGCTTTACTTCACTATCTAGCAAGATCGTTAAATTTTAGCTATACTATATTTTCCACAACTGATGGCCTGGGATATTTGCAATCTAATAACACCTGGACAGGAATTGTTGGTCGAATAAATTCAAAGGTAACTTTAAAATTTCATTTTAAAATTTTTGTTCTTATATAAAATTTTAATAATTTTTTAAATTGTAATTTGTTTATTTTATGATTTAAATATAACTCTAAATATATTACATCATAAAAAGAATTACTAATTTAACTTATAATAAGAATTTTATGATTGATTAAGTTTTTGCCATTTATTAATTATTTTTTTCCTAAATTATTTTTTACCCAGATTATTTTTCTAATATATTTTTTCTGCACAATATTTTTACATTTTATAAAGCTATAAATAAAAATTTAAAAAAACAAATAATGCTTATATTTTATAATAAATAAACTAAACAAGTTTAATCATTTTAACATAAATTAAAATATATTTATTGTCATTAGCAAGCTAATTTAACATTTTCACCATTTCCATATATGGATAAGCCGTTTATACACCAGATATTGGATTATACGACTCCTTATAATGTGGAAAATCAATATATATTAATGAAAGAATATTATGAATTTGTTTCAAATATGTTTGAATTTATCAAAATATTTGATCCTTTTCTTTGGTTATTGTTTATTATGTCAATTATTATGGTTTTTGTTATATTATCTTTATTTTATACATTTATATTAAATGGAAACAAATTTATCTTTAATACAATATTTAAAGTATTTATCAATTTAATTAATAATTTTTTATTTCAAGGTAAATCTATAATGTTAAAAAAATAGCAATATTATTTGGCATTTGAGTTTGTTAGAAACAGATTAATAAAAGTATTTAATTAAAACAATTATTAGAGTTAATTAAAAGCAAAATAATATGTTTGAGTCACACCATATTTTGAATGGATCCATTTTTGCTGATTTCAAATATATTAGAAATTTCCATTTGTATCGTGAAATTTGATATAACGAGATAATCAAATAATTTTAAAAGCACCAGCTTTAACGCTTTACCTTTGTCATTTATAAATTATTTGTTTGTATAGTTGAAATGCACTCGGTTTAAAAACCCATAGTTGTTTTAAGCCAAAAAAAATAATAATAATTAAAAAATTGTACAATCTATAGGGTTTATAACAGTCTACTATTTGCTGGCAAGTAAGTACAGAAAGGCGACTGTATTTATAAAGCTGCTTTATTTGACTTAAATTTTTATTTTTAATATTTTATTCATAATAAACTAATTCAAATGTTAAATATAATAAATATTTTTTATATTGCATGTATTTTGTATAATAATTATTATTTTTATAGAAATGCACAGGTTTGTTTTAAGCAGATAAAAATGCCAATAATTATGCTAAAAAATAATAATTAATTTACTTTATTTTATTCATCCAGAAAATAATTTAAATAAATATATTTTGAATACAAATCCAATGTTAATATTAATAATATCTTTCGTGACATTCGTTTCGATATTATATAACGAGTTTTCGAGTGAATTGACGGCAAGACTGAGCGTTAAGACACCGATTGATAGAATTAATTGTTTGGATGACTTTGAAATAACTTTGAAATAAAATTGATACTTGTTGAACATCAAACAGGTGTATTTAAACATAAAAATAAAAATGTATATAAAAAAGTTTTAAAAAACAACACTGGAATAAAATTTTATCAAATTTATTCCGAAAACAAATGGATAAAAGGCGTATCAAATGGAGAATATGCGCTACTATTGCCCGAAATATCATTAAAACAAATTTTGATTAAATTTATTAAATTATTTAAAAGAAATATTTATTTCAAGTTCTTAAGAGAAGACTTCATATCCATTGCTTTAACGATCGCTTCGAGTAAACGATTAAATAAAGAGTTTAAAGATTTATTGAATTTTAGGTAACAAGAATTATTTTTAACTAGATGATAATTAACATGTTTTATTTTGTCTAACTTAAGAATTGCTCAATTTTATACGACTGGTATTATTGCATATAAATTAAGGACTGCATTGAGAGCCAGCGATAAGTTATTTGCAATTAATAATCAATTCAATGAAAACCAATTCAAAGCATTGGCTTTCGATGACTTTTACGGCGTTTTTCTTATATTTATTATTTGTTTCGTAATTTGTTTTAAAATATTTCCATTTGAAATTACATTTAAATATAAATTTAGGATTTGTTGTGTGGATGCATTTAAATTTAATTTTGTTGTTTTTAAATAATAAGATATAAAAATATGTTATTTTGAAATGAACATGCTTTATTTAATAACAAAGTTTTTGCTTTTTTCCTTTTAGTATTAGAAAACCGACAAAAAATTTAATTTATATTTTAACTTTATTAAATATTATAAAATTTTTTATTATATAAAATCTAAACAAAATTAATGTTTAATTAAAATTTTTAAAGAATAAATAATTAAATTTAATCTAGTAACATTTGAATTAACACTAAATAATTAATTAATAAACTTTAAAAATAAACTCTTTTTTAATATAAATTATGATTAAGTGCTTTGGAAATAAATAATTAATATTTAAATAAAATTAAACATAAATATAAATATATATTGATATATAATAATAATTAGAGATATGTTTTGAAAACAGATTGAGAATAACAATCAAATGTAAAAAATGAATTATATTGCGAAATGAAATTAATAAAAATGTTTTATATATAAAAAATATTATTATTATTTGCTAATAAATTACGACTATTTCTCAGGTCTTATAGTTTTCGGAAACTAAACTTATTTTTTTGTTTTCTTTGATTTCAGAATCTCGTGTTTCAACACTAACTACAGCCCAGGGTTGTAGCTCTGCCGTACCAAACAGTTCATAGAATAAACCGCCGAATATACAAACAGCACCCGATATGTACCAAACAATGTTCCACTGGTGCCGAATACCCGACCCGTTCTATCAAACAAATAAATATATAATTAATTTTAAAAAACATTTTTAATTAATTGAATTAACTCACACCGTGATCGAGTAATAGGCCAACAATGAGAGGGCCAATAATACCGGTGGCAGAGGACAGTGTGTTGGCCACACCAAACACTGTGCCGCTATAGTCCGGCGCGTATTCGGTTATTACTCCGTATTCGCCACCCGTTATGAATCCATAGATAAACATTCCGACCAATAATAGCGCTATTACTGCTCCACTACTGCACCCGACTATTGGCACCAGTATTAAACAAATAGCACATCCGAACATAGCTTAAAATATTGATAAAATTCAAATATTACAATAAATACTATAAATTATATAAACAATTTTATATAATAAGTTTAAATATGCTATTTTTAACAATTAATTATACATTTATCGTAGCGCATCTTAATAAGTTAAATTTAATGCTAATAATTCAACAATATGTACTAAAATTATCTAGTTTAGACATCGCAAAAGTTTAAATTTTGTGATAAAAAACCCAATTAAAAGTTGTAATAGATGTAAGAACGTTGTTATATAGTGGCGCGCGGGCCAACTTCTACCAGACCTAATCTATTGCAAACAACTAATGCTAAATATGTAAATTAATAATAAAATATCTCCAAGTTTAAATACATATCATGCAATTAAACATGACTAATAAGTTGAATGTAGCATTAAATAAATTTTAAACAGTTAATAAATGTATTTTGTCATATTAATATAATGTTTGAATATAGAAAAATGTTAATTGGATCTTATTAATTTATAAAATAATTACGAAATTATATTAACCAAAAGTTTGAAAATTTTTTCTGTTTCTGGTTTGAGAAATCCAATTCTGATTCTTAATCCAAGTAGAGAGCGGTCCACCGTTCAGGAGACTTATACAGAGCACTAAATACATGAGTGAATTAAACCAACTGTTCGTATGGATAGCCATTCCAAACACGGAGTCCAAAAATTGTGGCATTTTTGTGACCAAAAGATAATAACTGAAACTACCGGTTGATTTGGCCACAATCGAAGCCCAGACTACTTTTGAGGTTAGGATTGCTTTCCACGGAATCGATAATTTTTTATACTTTTTTGAATTCGGATTATTGGCTAAAATATGTTTCAATTCGTGTTCCGATATATTCGGGTCGTCTTCGGGACTATTGTTTACGAAATAACAAAACGGAATAAACCAAATGACGTGAAGTAGTGATGTTAAGTAGAACACTGTTGGCCAGCCGTCTAGAAAGTCGGTTTTGCACAGATAGCCGGCCAATGGCATTGTTATAATACCGCCGACATTGCCGGCAAACGTAGTGCAAGTTATGGCCAGATTTTTCTCCGACTGCGGAAACCATTTGGCGAACATTGAGAACAGACTCGAATATATGACGCCATGAAATACACCGATCATTACACGCATTACAATAACGAGGGAATAGTGTATATCCGCGAACACCGGAATCAAAGCGTTACAAATCGCCGGCAAAAACACTCCCAAACCTGTCATCCATTTCGCACCAAATTTGTCGGCATATGTACCGAACACTTGGGTTGAGGTATAGCCGTAGTAATACGACCCGAGTATTATGCCCTGAAGTGAATCACTCCAGCGGTAAGTTCCCTAAAAGAATAAACACGTATTTAATTAATTGATTTTTTAAAACAATTTTTAACCAAGCACAAATTTCTTACTTGATATCCATGTTCTGCACTGCTGTTATACGCCGTGATGTCATAGCAGAGATCACTCGTATTAAGTTGATTATTGGTCTCCAAAAGCATCTTTTCGTCAACCATTGCAATGATAGCAACACTTAAATTAGCTCTCAATAAGTGTAGTAGAGTAGCGCCGGTACAGCCCAGGACACCGACTATAAGCCGGCGCGGGATTATTGGTCTTTCAGTTATCATAATTGCGTTTTTAAATTAAGTTTAGAACAAATAAAAAAAACAATTCTTTTATATTGTATAACATTTTTTAAATGTTTTTCTTTTTATATTTAGTTGATAGATAGAAAACTTTTATGCTTTTTATATTCTAATAAAATTTTACAATATTTTAATGACATAATTATTAATTTACTTAAACAATAAGTATTACATTTTTATTTGAAATTTATCATTATTAGTATAAATTAGAGATAAGACTCGAGTCAATTTTTATCAACCCGAACCCAACTCGACATTTTCAAAATGTCAACTTGACTCAAACTGAAATCTAACTTGAATAAAAAATTATTATATAAATTTTAAATCAATTAAATAATTATGTGGTTCAATCTTTTCTAGAAACAAATCTAATCATTAGCTTTTTGTTTTTTGTTTTGTAATTTTTATTTACAATTTAAAGATAAAATGTTGGGTTAATTATTTAAAGTTTATACCTTATATTTCAATTAGTTTATAATTTTATTTTTTTTAATTATATTAATATGTGTTATGCATAGATTATTATTTTTAGTTTTTAATATTTTTATTCATTCTATTTTTTAATTATAAATTGAAGTAATTAGAAATGAAATTTAATTTAAAAATCTAAATTGTAAAATAATTTAAATTGACAATTGTTAATCAGATTAAATCCGACAGTTTAAAGACTACAATTTGAATTGACTCAAACCCAATAATTTTAGTTGCACCCGAGTTTAAACCCAAACCAACCCGATTTTTCTCTTTAGGGTAGATACTATTTGATACGTCAAACACTATCAAATACTATAAAATATGAATTTTTGTAAAATTTCTCACTTAAACCAGACATCCAGGCACATTTATATTGTATTATTATAAATTTATATTGTAGTATAATATTAAAAGTTAAATTACTATTAGAAGTCATATAAAATATTTTTAATTATACTTGATTATAATCATATAATTTTATTATGCCAACCAATACTTATCTGATATTTTTCAAGTTTATCGTTCAAACACTTTAATTTTTGTTTAATTTCGAAAATATTTTAAAATAGATCTTAAAATTTACTAATACATAACAATAAACTTGCAAAGTGTAAATTAATTATAATGTCTATTTAATTTTTTTAAAACTTTTAATTTTTATTTTGAGATTGTTTGAACTTTGTTTACCAAATTATATAAAGTAATTTTTAAGAAATTTTAAAGTAAAAACATTATATACTAAATATATTACTTTATACAGTATTATATTTGTTTGTTTATTTTTTGATGAAAATTTTTAATTAAATAATGACTTATTTTTTACTATTACGTATACAGTATATACATATACTTTAAAATAAAAAAATACATAGTAATCTAAATTTTATAATTACATCAAATTAATTTTGATTTATAAACATTAACTAATTATTTATTCTATCAACAAGCAATTAAGTGTTAATTTATTCTTATTTATTTTAAAGTAAAATTTTTTAAAATTTTTTATATTATTTTAAACAGTTTCAAAATAAATTTCTTTTTATTTAACAACTTATAAATATGCTTGTTTTTTATGGCATATGATCAATGCAATTTGAATCTAAATTTATTAAATTTTATTAATGTTTATTATTAATACAATAAAAAAATAAATTCAAATTATTTCATTATAATGAAAATAATAGTTTAAAAACAAATTCAAATAATTTTTTTAATTTGCATTATTATATTAAAATATAATGTTATATATAATCTAATTTAAATATATTTACAATAAAAATAATGTTTTAATATTTAACCTAATAAACTTAATAAATATATATTTATGTTTATTTTAACAATTAGTACAATATTACAGTATTTTTGCATTTTATATTAAATAAATTAAGCCTGTAAATAATTTTTAAAAATTATAATTTTATATGATAACTTTATTTCAGTCACACAAACCATGGATTTAAGTTGACAATTACTGTTCTGGAGTCTTATGTGGTTTGCTGTATTATTTTTCAAATTCAATCAAATTTAATTTTACAATAAAACTTGAAACAATTGAACCTGGTGATTAAATAGAAAATTAATTTGGTCGAACTCTGTGAGTAAATTGGAAACAGATGTAAATTTTAAAAATTAGTAACAATATTAACAATAAATTCGCTTTTATTGTTTACAGCTTTAAGAAACTTAATAGCTTGTTTTTGAAAAAGTTAAAACAATTAAAAGCTAATTATATTAGTTTTTGCCAAAAATGAGACTGTTACGTAATATTTAGCTGTAAAATTAAAATTAAAAATTATATATTTTATAGTTAATTGGCATGATAAAATTAATTATTCAAATTAACCAGAAACATAATTTAAAAAAATAAAATAGTAGTTGCTAAATCAAATTGCAAACACTTTACATATAAATTACTACTGGAAAAGTTTTTTCACAACAAATATTTGATAATATTTGGTTATGTAAACAAAAAATATTTACGAATATGTTTTAGTAATAAAATAATATATTTTATTAAATATGAAAATATCTAGATTTTGTTTGCATAACTGGTATATCATTAATATTTTTTTCAATTCAAATAAATTTGATATATTACGAAATAATAAAATCAAAATGCAATAATGTAAACTGTATTTGTCAATATACTTATCTTTTGAAAAACATATTCTATAATTATATTTTTTCTTTAAAAATCATTTAATAAAACATGTCTAAATTATCATATTAAATAAATAATATTAAAATAAAAACTCAATTATTTTTGAGATTATTATTCTGTTTGTTACAAAAATATTTTTTTATTGTTATTAAAATAACGCAAAATAAGTTTATATTAAGTCCTTCCTTACATACTTAATTCTTACTGAAAATTTACATTTATTACAATTATAATAATAAAAAATTATTTAATTTTTTCCAAAAGTTTAAATTTATAATAAATTATAAGTAAATAATTGTTTACCAATAAACTCTACAATATATATAAACTAATTAAAATGTATTCAAACTTAAAAATATTGATTTATCCGCACAAACCATGGTTTGCATATATCAACAATGTTTGTATTGGAGTACAATGTGACATGTTGGAATATGTATCGAAATCATTAAATTTTAGCTATAACACAGTTTTGGTAACTGTAGGTCCGGGTGTGCAACTGCCCAATAAAAGTTGGACTGGACGTATTGGCAAAATAATAGCAAAGGTATAATTTAAATCATTTTAAAAATTAAATAACAAATAATTTAACTAAAAAACTTTTAATTATTTAGGAAGCTGATTTAACATTTTCTCCATTTATTTATAATCAAAAGCCATTTACACAAAAAATACTTGACTATACGACACCTTATTGTATTGAAGGTCAATTTATCTTAATCCAATCAAACAAGATATATGAATCTAGCATGTTTGCTTTTATTAGTATATTTGATATAAACATTTGGTTATTATTTATCATGACAATAATTTTAATGTTTATGCTTTTATCACTATTTTACACATTAATATCAAATAAATATAATTTAATATTTAATAAAACATTAAATTTTTTTAATGACATTATTAATAATTTTCTATATCAAGGTATAAATTAATTTCTAAATACGGTCAAATCTCCATATAGTGAACGGACAAATGCAATTGAAAACTGTACTCAAACCAAAACATATACTCATGAAAATGTTAATAAAATAATTTTTATTTCTTGTAATACTTTAATTACTTTACTACAGAAAACGAGAAGGAGAGATTAGGCAAATATTTTTCTAATTTTAAAAATATAGCACTTATTTATTCCCCCCTCAACATTTGGTAGACTATCTAACTAGCTAACTACTTTTCCTGCACAAACCGTAGTAAGGCCAGGAATTATCACTTCACCGCTAGGTATGGTGACGAGGATAGTGTCACAGTTTTAAGAGCACACACCTGAACGTCGACCTGAACACCAGTATACGTCGATTAGTGATTATTAAACTATCGCACACTATCAGTCCCGTGGTGTCCTTGGTAAGCCCCGTGGTCGTCTTACCTCAACTCATGCTTAGAATTTGTTTTCCAAAAAATTATTACTATAGTCGAGGCTTGAACCCACTAATTCAGGGTTAGAGAGCGGACGCATTACCAATGCGCCACCCGACTGTCGAAAATGGCCAAACTTCTTAATTCCTGTAATACAATTTAAAGAGGTATACACTATATAGAAGTTTACTATTGAGAGATTGGACTGTAATTATAATATTTTTGTTTAAATGTTTAAATTAAAAATATTTTTAATTTTAGATAAAAAATTAAATAAATATATTTTGACTTCAATTCCAATAACAATATTAATCATATCATTCGTTACATTTGTTTCGATATTAAATAACGAGTTTTCGAGTCAATTGATTGCAAGACTAAGTTTTAAAACAAATATTAACATGTTAAATAATTTAGACAGTTTTTTCCATTCAAAAACTAAATTAATATTGCAAGAACTTTCCGTAAATACAATAAAAATTAAAAATATAAAACTATTTGAAAAAATAAAAAACGAGGATAAAAATATTATTACATTTCACCATGCTCTTTCACAGCCAAAATGGCTAAAAGGCGTATCGAATGGAAAATATGCAATAATTTTGCCGGAAATACCAATGAAACAAAATTTAATTATATTATCAAAAAAATTCAAATTTAATACATATTTAGATTATCTAAACGAAGACTTTGAGAGTCTTCCGCTTACGATCGCTTCGAGTAGACGATTGAAACTAGAATTTCGTAATTTATTGAATGAAAGGTTAAAAAATTATTTTCATTTTTATATTCGAAAAATTTAAAAAATATATTAATTAATACTTAGATATATTTCTTAGCATTTTTTTTTTATAAACACAACTATAGTTTTTATATAATTAATCAAAAATAGTAATAATATTAAAAATTAATTATTTGCCCAAAACATGACTTTGAAATTAGTTATTAAAATTTTATATTAAATTAGTACTTTTTTTTGTTATTTTTAAAATTTAAATACCTAGTTTAATTATAAAAGCACCATTTTAAATTTTATTGCATATTTAAAATGGGTCAATAATTTAAATTTAAACTTTCTTGCTAAAACTTTAAATAAATAGTTTTGTTGTCATAAAAAAATGCTATTAATATAAATTAATTTTGAAAATTTTATCAACATATTTTACATTATTTTTTATTTATATATTTAGAATTATACGATACTTTTCAACTGGTATACTTGATCAAAAATTACGATTTGTTTTGAAGGACAGCGATAAATTATTTGCGTTTAATAATCAATTAAATAAAAGTCATTTTAAAGCTTTAGCTTTTGATGACTTTTTTGGTGTTTTTATTACTTTAATTACTAGTTTTTCAATTTGTATATTAATATTACTAATTGAATATTTATATAAATATTTTTGTTATCTTTTTAACAAATATAAATTTTAAAAACTGTAAACTTACTCATTAATTTTTTTAACTACCGTAATACTATACATATACTGTAAATTACATGTAGTTACATGCCGGTATAAAGTAAGAAATTTTTATAATATAAAAAATTTGTTTAATTATTATTTATAATTAATTGCAATAATTAAACAAAAAAATTAATATCTAAATTAAAATTTATGCAACTTTTCAGTAATTTTTGGTGTAATTTGAAACTAAAATTCAAAATTTATAAAGATTTACGTTAAATATTTTTTATTTAATTTATTTAATAATTTTAAGACATTTAATACAAGACATTTGGGTTTTAAAATTAATTTAGTTTTTTAAACTTTGCACATTATATTCTAATATTAAGATAATTACTTAATTTTAAAATTGAAGCTAAAATCTTGTGTTATTAAAAAATAATTTAATGTAAATGTAAAACTAGAATCTTGTTCGATTTACAATTTTGCAAAACAACATTGAAAAGAAAGCAATTATCTAATTTAAAATAAAAATTAATTAATAGTTTATTAAAACAAATAAATAAATAAAAACATACTTCATAGCATTTAAATGAATTAATAGTAAATAATTTCCAACACGAAAATCCAACTTTTTTGCCACTAATTCGTTCAAAAATTAATTTTAGCTAAATTAACAAATTTTAAAATTTTATATTTAAATTTAATAAAATATTAATTTAAAATCTCAATTTATAGAAACCAATATTTACTTTTAACTTAATTTGCAAATTTTTAAAATTTGTTATTTTATTAATTGAATTTTGATTATGATAAACAAAATAATAAATATATAAATGATTTAATATTTTATACGATTTATTGGCTTCGGAATTGACTGACGAAGCCGTAAGTACAATAAATAGAAATAATAAAATTGCATTAAATAAAATATAAATCCAACATAATTGCATAAATAAAGACCATGTTTTAAAAATAACAATAATTAATAAGAAGACAATACCGCTTCCAATTGTCAGCCAAAATATAAGCAAAAACTTCGACCAAAAACTAATATTGTATTCATTAATCTCTCGATATATAGCATTTAATAAATTAATATTAATTAAAATTTTATCTATATTTTTGCATTTTAGTATTTTTAAATTAATTATTTTTATTTTTATTTTTAGATATGAACATAATATATAAAAATAAATGACTGGATAAAAAAGTATAGATATAGCATTAATAGTTTGTATATAAAATATAATTGCGTTTGGTAAAACAAATATTATATTAATCAAGATAGTGTGATTAACTAAATAAGGTGTTATAAATACAAATAAAAATATAACTGGCAGTATAGTTTCTGTATTTAATTCACTAAATTTCAATAAATATTTAGTTTTTTTAATTAATAGCAAAATTTCAGCTTTATCTTCGAGACCTATACTCTTAGGCGAACGCAAACCCGACATCATTTCAAACACTGCAAGAAATGTCGGTTTTATACCATTTCTATAGTTATAGTAAAACACTGTTTGTGAACCAATAAAATGAATTAAGAAGAGATTTATTGCAATATTATACTCAAATTTCATTCCATAAAAATGTGAATAATCTCCAAAAATAATAAACCAGATGGATTTCTTTTCTTGAATAAATAAAATAATAGTTTGCTTAATAAAAAATATTAAACACATTATAAAAACAACAATAGGTTTGCGTAATAAAGATCTTCTCTGAATTGAATTGATATAATGATTGTCTGTCTTAAGACATAAACCAATTCTTGACAAATGACTTTCCGCTGATTTTATAATTAAGTACTCGGGTAAGTTTTTGTTTAAATCAAACATTTTTATATAATTTAATATTTAATATGTATATATATATATTAAAACTTTATTTAAACTAAATAGTAATTTAAATATTATATTTAAAATAACTATAATAAATTCAAATTTTAAATTAAATTCTATTAATATTTTTTTTCAATAATATATTATTTCTGTTTTTATATAATATAAATAACAATTAAATAGAAAAGTAATTAATTTTTATAAGTTTGTAAATTAAAAATAATATTTCATTTTTAATGAATGTTTTTTATCAAGGCTAAATAAATAATTAATTCAATAGAATAAATTTATTTTATTTTTTTAATGTCAAAATAATACAGTAATAAGTTTTAGAGAAAAAGGAAATTAGCCAAGAATTCTAGGTAATTTTGAAAATAGGAAATTATCCTGATTACCTCTCAAGTTTTGGTGAATATTAGAAAATTCGTCACAAGAATTAGAAACAAGCTACTAATACTACTATTACTACTACTACTATTACTACTACTACTTATTTAAACTTTAAATAATTTCAAACCATTGATATTCAGCTTAGGGAGATATTTTTAGACCTATAGGTCTAAATATCTAAACGTTAATACTTTTGTAAATGTTTAGCTTAACATTAATAAACATATAATTCATATAAGATGTTACTATTTTTTGTGAGAAGAAAATTACAATTAATTATATCAATAGCTGCTTTTTTGTTCAGAGTATAAAATATTTAGTGCTTTTACTGTTCAGTTAACATGGATAAAAGGCTTATCTACAATGTTTTATATGGTCAGTATTAGGACACTGCAGATACACTGTTTTTGTTTGTTTAATAAATAGTTAATAATTTATAATAGTTTTTAAACTTTGAATAAGTAAGTGATTATAACAATAAACTAAACACCAGACATGACTGGTTTATAAACAAATCAAATTCACATATCAAAGTGATATCAACCCATTGTTAAATTTGTTTCAACTTTTTTCAAAGCAATACTATTGGTTAAAACGAACTCAAACTAAATAATTAGCAATAGTTATAAATGGACTAAATAAGCAAATTATTTAAGACACATGATATATGAATTAACAATTAGTCTGACATCACTAGTGTTGAAAATCTGGCAATTTCTGGCAATTGCCAGATTGAAATTTCTGGCAATTTCTGGCAATAGTAAAAATTACAAATGCTAAATTGGCAATTGTAATGTGGCGCCATCTATGTAAATTATGCAAATATGTTTTAAAACATGTTTTTGTTACTTTTTAATATATTTATTTACTGGATTAATTAAACGGTAATTCAATTAAATAATAATTAAAAATTAATTTAATCTTAAAACAATTAAATAAACAAATAATTTGTATTAATTAAAATTATTTTCAACAAAATTTGATATTATTGCATTAAGATTTAATTTTATATTTAAATTCGTAACGATTTATATTATTAGTGCTGAGTTTAATTTGTTCTATGCATTATCCAAGCAAATTCACAAATTTAAAAATTGATATTCTGACAATACACTAGCATTTTACTGTTCATAATTATTTTAAATTAATTAATTAACATTTTCATTATAAATTTTGTGATTAATTATTGTTAAAAAATGTCAGCTTATTACTATAAATACTAATTATACTATTATCTATCTATATATTAATAAACTTGTCATTATTTTACTTTAACACAAATTTTATATGTTTTTGCTTAATTTCTGGCAATTTCTTGCAATATCTGGCAATTTCTGGCAATTTCTGGCAATTTCTGGCAATCTTGCAATAGTTTTTGAAATTGCCAGATTTATACAACACTAGACATCACTATTATTACTATAAAAACAAAAACTACGCCAGTTTAATTTTAACTTTTTATTGAAAATATCTTACTAAGATATACAGTATAATAACAATAAATTTTTAATTAAGTAATAAAAATATTAATTATTTTTTATTATAAATTTATTGTATTTTTAATTAAATTTTATAAATTGAAATAATTTACTATTATTTATTTCATTGCTTATAAGTTATAACTTATAATTTATAAATAAATGTATATATTTTTAACTTTAATAATGCTCAATACCACTTAAACAAAATATCATTTAATTTTACTTTATTTTTTTTATCAATTTTTTAAAATTAACAAGATCTATAATTATTGTCTCAAACAAGTAAAAAAAATTTATACAATTGTGTGTAATATAACAAAATAATATTAAAATATAAATAATTAAATCATATTTTTATAATTAATTGCTCAAAATATTAACGATAGTAATTGCTCCTTAGTGCAGTTTTTTAAATTAACGATTTTAATAATTATTTCGTGCAAGCGTAAATTTAAAATCTTGTTCGATTTACAATTTTGCAAAACAATAATGAGAAAAATGCTATTATCTAATTGAAAATAAAAATTAGTTAATATTAAAAATAAATAAATAAATAAAGACATACTTCATAACATTTAAACGAATTAATAGTAAATAACTTCCAACACGAAAAGCCAACTTTTTTACCACCAATTTGTTCAAAAATTAATTTTAGCTAAAGTGACAAGTTTACAAAATTCTGAAATTTTATATTTAAATTTAAAAAAATTTAAATTTATAAAAATTAATATTTACTTTAAATTTAATATGTAAATTTTTTAAAAATTTTATTTTAGTTATTAATTTTTGATTATAATAAACAAAATAATAAATATATAAATGATTTAATAGTTTATACGATTTATTGGCTTCGGAATTGATTGAAGAAGCTGTAAATATAACGAATAAAAATAATAAAATTGCATTAATTAATACATAAATCCAAAATAATTGTAGAATTAAAGATTTTGTTTTAAATATAACAATAATTAATACGAAGACAATAGCGCTGCCAATGTTGGTCCAAAATAAGAGCAAAAACTTCGACCAAAAACTAATATTGTATTCATTAATCTCACGATATATATCACTTAATAATTTAATTTTACTTAAAATTTTGTTCAAATTTTGGCATTTTAGTATTTCTAAATTAATTATTTTTATTTTAATTTTTAAATATAAACATAATATATAAAAATAGATGACTGGATAAAAAAGTATAGATGTAGCATTGCAAACTTGTATATAAAACAGTACAGCGTTTGGTAAAACAAATAGTATATTTACCAAAATATTATAATTAACTAAATAAGGTGTTATAAATAAAATTGTAAATAATAATGGAAAAATTGCTTTTGTATTTAGTTTAATAAATTTAAATAAATATTTAGTTTTTGTAATTAATTTCCGAATTTGTGTCTCATCTATGAGACCTATACTTATAGGCGAACGCAAACCCGACATCATTTCAAACACTGCAAGAAATGTCGGTTTTATACCATTTCTGTAGTTATAGTAATACACTATTTGAGAACCAAATACTTGAATTAAGAAAAAATTGATTCCAATATTATACTCAAATTTCATTCCATAAAAATGTGAATAATCTCCAAAGATAATAAACCAGATAGATTGATTTTTCTGAATAAATAAAATAATTGTGTGTGAATAAAAAATATTAAACATATTATAAAAACAACAATAGGTTTACGTAATAAAGATCTCTTATAAACTGAATTAAAGTTATGGTTATCTGTCGTAAGACATAAACCAATTCTTGACAAATGATCTTCCTCTGATTTTATAATTAAGCACTCGGGTAAGTTTTTGTTTGAATCAAACATTTTAAAATAATTTACATTTGAGTTGGTAGACGTTTTACCTATTTAGACGTATAGGCAATTGCAAAATGTGTTTATTTCAAGCATTTAGCTTCAGATAATAACTAATCATTTATCGAAACGCCAAACAAGATATAAAATATTTCAGTTTGTGAATAACAATTAGGATAGAAAAAATTAGAAAAGACTTACAATCTATCTCGGATATAGTAAATAGCTCGGTTCTGTAAAATTTGTTCACTATAAGCGGGGTTTACTATAAACAATCAAAATTTCATAAAATATTTAAACTTGATTTTTATCAAACTGTTTACTATAAGCAGGATAGACTGAACATTTATTCAATATATGTTCAATATATACTTTCATAACAACAACAAAATTTAATTTATTTAAACTATTAATAATTATTAAGTAAAATAATACATTTAATATATATTCCGTACTTATTATAAATTCAAACTACACATTGAATTTTATTAAAATATTTTTTAATTATTTTGTTTTGCATATTATGATAACAATTAAATACAAAATTAATTAATTTATATAAGTTTGGAGAATAAGTTATATTTTTAATGAATGTTTTTGTCAAGGTTAAATAAATAAAAAATTCAATTAGATAAAATTATTTAAATAATTAAATATAATATTTATTTAAAAAATATATCAATGAATTATACGGAGTTTTAAAAAACGGGAAAACAGCAATGATTGCTCCTAATTTTGAAAATTAGAATTTAGCTTGACTATCCCTAAATATTTGGCCAAAATTTATTTTTTTTAATTTTTTAATTATTCCCCACTAAATTTGATATACGTTCATAAAGTTATAACTTGCACAAGTTAAAGTTAATATTAGTTTAAATTTAGAAAAAATAAAAATGAATATATGAAGTATATATCATCCAAGATATTTAAATAGATTTTATATTTATTTTTTAAATATTATTTTTATATATTAGATTTTTATTTAAAAATATTATATTTTTATTTAGGAATTTGAGAAATAAAAATTTTCAAATTTACTGCAAAACTTAGAAAAAATTCGAAATTTTTTTATTAATGTTCAAAATTATTTTGGTTGGGACGAATTAAACATTTTTTAGCAATCTAAAATTTTTTATGGTTTTTAATGGTTTTTAGTACAGTCAGGATCATATGTATGTGACCAAAAGCCAGGTAGTAGAAAAAGCCGCACTCCAGACCAAATCACTTTATAACTATGTAAGTCCGCCATTAAAATTTAATTAACTGATATTTTGCAATTCAAAATGTAAAAGTAAAAATGTACATCTAATAATAACTAAGTTAAACAATAAAGATATGCTTTTTACAAGTTAAATTAATAAAAAAATTAAAGTAAACATAAGTTTATAATTTCAAAATTTAGCTAACTATGCTACAACTATTATAACAATTACGACTAGCTAAATTTTAAAATTATGTTTACTTTAATTTTTTATTAATTTAACTTGTAAAAAGCATATCTTTATTGTTTAACTTAGTTATTATTAGATGTACATTTTTATTTTTACATTTTGAATTGCAAAATATCAGCTAATTAAATTTTAATGGCGGACTTACATAGTTATAAAGTGATTTGGTCTGGAGTGCGGCTTTTTCTACTACTTGACTTTTGGTCACATACATATGATCCTGACTGTACTATTTTAATGTTTACTGTAACATTATTAGCATTTTCTTCAATGCGTTAACTCTGAATATTTTTGTATTAATAAAAATCTAAAATAATAATTTATACTAGTATTAATAAATTTAAAATAAATAATTCAAATATTTATAATAAATTTTAAAATAAACAGCTGATTAAAAAATAAAAACTTTATTTTGTTTATAAGATAATAGTTTTTTTTATTTTGGTTTATAAGCTCAATAAAAATTATTATTATTAGTTAATTAAAAAATTTTTGACTCTAGTTTACAAAAAGTTATAATAAATATAAAATTTTTTATTGCCTTTGAATTTACTAACTGAGTTATAATAATTGTTAAAATGTTTTAAATAAATTAAATTTCATAGTAAAAGTTTAAAAACAAATTGAATAAATTTTATTAAAAAAAACAAAATTAAAAAATGTTAACAAACTTAAAGAAAATATAACTATAGTAATGATTTAAGCGTGGATGGCCATTTTTAATAGAATGCATTTAAAGTCTTTACCGGTATAAATTAACGAAAGTTTTTTGAAGATAAATATTATCTGAGTCTTAAGTAATACCACAATTTTAAAACAGCTCGCGCACACTTATATCTTGTGTCTCTTTTTTTGCCAGCTATACAAATTTGTGTCTAATTTGTTGACTATTTATTTGGATTTTATTATCTACTCTTAAAAAAGACAATAAAACATTTGGATCAAATATGAAAGTATCTTAAAGACAAAACTCAGACAATACATTTTTGAATGAACTTGATAACTGTTTTTGGAATTTTAATTAAATATTAATTCAAATAAATAGCATATAATTATAAATGTTTTCAAACGTATAGTTATGTTTAACTAATAAAATATTTTATTACATATTAAAATATATTGAACTTGTTTACAATACTAATAAATTTTTGTATATTACGAAATAATAAAATTAAAATTTAATAATATAAATTGTTTTTCTCAATAAACTTATTTAATAAATATTCTAAAAATAGATTTTCTTTTTAAAAATCACTTAAAAGAACATGTCTTAATTATTATGTCTTAAAAAACATAATTATTTATGAGATTATTATTTTGTGTATAATGTATTTTTATTAAAATAAAAAGAATAATTTTAAATTAATATATTCATGGCATACAAGTATTTCTAAATAAAAATTTACATTTAGGAAAATTATTAACATAAAAAAATTACTTAATGTTTTTTCACAAGTTAACATTTTTGATACACTTTTGCAAAACCTAAGCAATATATAAACTAATTAAAAAATGTATTCAAACTTAAAAATATTGATTTATCCGCACAAACCATGGATTCAATATATCAACAATGTTTGTATTGGATTACAATGTGACATGTTAGAATATGTATCGAAATCATTAAATTTTAGTTATAACACAGTTTTAGTAACTGTAGGCCCGGGTGTGCAACTGCCCAATAAAACTTGGACTGGACGTATTGGCAAAATTATAGCACGGGTATAATTTATGATAATTTTAAAATTAAATAACAAATGATATAAATAGAAAATTTTTAATTATTATTTTTATTTTTAATATTTTAATTATTTAGGAAGCTGATCTAACATTTTCTCCATTTAGTTATTTTGAAAAACCATTTACACAAAAAGTTCTCGATTATACCACACCTTATTGTATTGAAGATCAAGTTATTTTAATTCAATCAAACAAAATATTTCAATCTAGCATGTTTGCTTTTATTAGTATATTTGATATAAACATTTGGTTATTATTTATTATGACAACAATATTAGTGTTTATGCTATTGTCGTTATTTTACACATTTATATCAAAAGAATATAATTTAATAATTACTAAATTATTTGAAATTCTTAGTGATATTATTGATAATCTTTTATATCAAGGTAAAAATAAATAAAATTTTGTTTAATTATAATTTTTTTAACTTAAATTTTATTTTAGATAAGAAATTAAATAAATATATTTTAACTTCAATCTCAATGACAATCTTAATCATATTTTTCGTTACATTCGTTTCAATATTAAATAACGAGTTTTCAAGTCAGTTGATTGCAAGACTAAGTTTTAAAACAAATTTTGACATGCTAAATAATTTAGATAGTTTTCTTCATTCAAAAACTAAATTAATATTGACAGAAATTGCCGTAAATACAATGAAAACTAAAAATAAAATATTATTTGATAAAATAAAAAACCAAGATAAAAATATCATTACATTTCACCATGCTCTTTCACAACAAAAATGGCTAAAAGGCGTATCGAATGGAAAATATGCGATAATTTTGCCGGAAATACCAATGAAACAAAATTTAATTATTTTATCAAAAAAATTCAAATTTAATTCATATTTGGATTATTTAAACGAAGACTTTGATAGTCTTTCGCTTACCATCGCTTCGAGTAGACGATTGAGACTAGAATTTCGTAATTTATTGAATAAAAGGTTAAAAATTTATTTACATTTTTACATTTATAAAATAATAATAATATCAATATTTAAATATATTTTATTACATTTTGATTAATAAACAAAATTTTACTTTTAAATTATAATCAGTAGTTTTGATTTTCGGTCCAAAATAGCAATATTCTCCCAATTAAACCCCCGGCATAATCTTATCTTAAATCAAATCAGAATTTTAAAACTTTGACTTGATAATTCTATACTTAATTTTGTAATCTTTAAACTTTACAAAGATTAAATTTTATTAAGTTTATTTTTTGCTTTTATAAACTTTTGTTTTATTATTAATTAACAAATTTTCAATACATATTTTTTGAAAACAAAACAAAAAACAATTGTTTTTACATAAGATATTTAGTTTTTGATAAAAGTTTATAAATTTACGCCAAATAAACTTTTATAAATTATATTGTTCTAAAATATAAAATCTGAATCAAATTGAGTTAAGATATTAAAAAAAATTTTATTTTTGGTTTTTGGACCGAAAACCAAAACTACTGATTATAAATCAAATATTTTTAATAATATCAATAATTAACTATATATCTCAAAGTATAATGCTATTTTTTAAATTTTAATTAAACTTTTTTTAGGAATCTTTTCAATATATAAAAATTCGTTTTTTATTTAAATACCTAGTTTAATTATATAAACAGCATTTTAGATTATATTGCACATTTAAAATAAGTTAATAATTTCAATGTACACTGTATAACTATTACTAAAACTTTAAACAAATTGTTTTGTTATCATAAAAAAATGCTGTTAACTTAAATCAAGCCTGAAAATGCAACTAACATATTTTACATCAATTTTTATACTAAATTTAGAATTATACGATACTTTTCAACTGGCATACTTGATCAAAAACTGCGATTTGTTTTGAGAGATAGCGATAAATTATTTGCGGTTAATAATCAAATAAATAAAAGTTATTTTAATGCTTTAGCTTATGATGACTTTTTTGGTGTTTTTATTAGTTTTATCATTAGTTCTTCAATTTGTTTATTGATGTTTCTAATTGAATATTTATTTTATTTTTATGTTATTTTTGACAAATATAAATATTAAAAGTCTATTTTAATTATCATATTGTAACAAAATATTTTTTTAAAAATAAAACATTTCATTTAATAAATAATTTAAAATTATTATAATTTTAAAAGTGTTTGTTAACTTTTATATAAACACATATTTGGGAGTTTCGGAGTAAATCAAACTCACTGTGAAGAATAATTTTGAAGTAAACTTATATCGATATATCGTTATAATAGCGCACAAGTTAAATTTTATATATTTTATTAATTACCGTAACAAGACACATTATTTATGTATCTATAATAGACTGCACAGAAATTTATAAAATTTAACTTAAGCGCTAATATAATGATGTGGAATGTAGAGTTGAAGATATGCACAAGATTAGATTAGAGTTTTACGATAAATATGTATTAGTGAGTGTATGAGTGAATAAATGAGTTAAATGAATGAACGAATATATGACAAAACACATAGTTATCCGAAACGGATGTCAGGACACATAACACATATAAAAGAAATGTAAAACAAAACCCATTATTCAGTTTTGGAGTCGAGACTGAAGTAAGAGGCTATCCATCAGCTCTCACTTTATTGTACAGTATTTAAAACTTAAATAAAAGTTTAATTCAATTTACTTGTTGTGTATACTTCTTTCCTTAAATGCACCTAAATCTACCGGTGCTAACCAAAACCTCCATTGACCAATATACCGGTCCTCATCACCTGCATCGAGCGGATTCATCACTCTGGGTATATCAGGGACATGGACAGGGAAGGCACGCAAGAACGATACATCGATATAAGCTATTCCTTATAATGGCCTTAAAGTTAGTTTGATTTACTCAGACAGTCCCCACACTTATATTTGCAAAAAATTGTGTTCTTAGTAAGCTATTACTACCTCTTCTGTTGTTTTTGAACATTTGATAAACAGTAAAAAATCTAAATAAAAGGAGGTATTCGGCCAAGCGTAACAATCTATTTGAATGCACCACTTTTATGTAAAAAAGTGATGCAAGTGCTATGTATTTAGTGCTAATTAACACTAATTTTGTTCCCATCATTTCTCGAAGATAAAATTGATATAATTTGATTCAGTTTTTTATTCTTTACATAATTAGATGTTAAAATTTCGTTTCATTTTAAACTGAAAAGTTCTAAATAACATTTTTCAAATTGCCTATTTTTTTAACATTAGAGGGTTCTAAAATTTTTTACATCCTATTTCTCGCCGAATATCTCTTTTTAAACTTTCAATAATTTAAAACCATTGATATATAATAATACATTTTTAATTAATTATCAAAATTGCAATAAAAATTATTTTTTTCATTAAAAACTTATTGTGTTTTATAAAATTTTTAAAATAGATTTTTTAAGCCTCGAATAATTGTCTATTTTTAAGTCATTGCCTGTAAATTGATGTAATTTTCTTTAAATTAATAAACTTTGAAATAATTTATTTAAAAAATATTATTTATTTTTTATTGGTTTATATATTTAATTGTCAATTTTTAAAAATGACTAATATCTGTAATTCGGATAAGTATAAAAAGTGTATACTTTAGAAATTTGTTTTTATAAATAATAAAATTTTTATTTGTATACTATTTAAATATTTATTTTTATTTATTGTAACATTATATATTATTATTTTGACATTATACTAATAATCAATAAAAATCATATTTCAGTTAAATAAATGATTTTTGTTGCGAAATAGTTTAAATCATTTAAAATATTAAATTTAAAAAATATTAATATGTTTATATACTTGTATAACTATTTAACATATTAAATAAATCAAATTATTTTTTATTTATTTAAACGTATAAATATTATAAAGTTAAAATAATTTTAAAATGTATTTAAATCTGAATTTATTAATTTATCCACACAAACCATGGATTGAGTTTAATAATAATTTATGCACTGGAATAATGTGTGACATGCTTCTATATTTATCAAATGCATTAAAATTTAATTATACATTCATTAAAGTTATAAATGAAACTTGGTCAGTTATTATTTATAAAATAGATATAAATGTAAGTTTTATACTAAATAAATGTATTATAAATTTATTGTTAAAAAATGCTTTGCTAATTTAAAGTTAAATCGATACATGTTTAATTTCTTAAAATTGATTTTTAAGCTTACAATCAAAAATTAATATTTGTTTTAACTAAGTTTCTTTATCAACGATTTTATATTTACAGCATTCACATATAGGCTTGCCAACACAAAAAAATACAATTTACTAAATTTCCATTAAGTATTAAATTTTATTACATTATTAAGAGATAATATTTTTAAATTTTCTTAAATTTTTTTAAAACAAGGTAGTTTCTTTAATGTTGGCAACCCTGCTCACATAACTCTCAGATTATAGCATTAGTATTAATACTTGTGTACACTGTAGTGAAAGATTTCTTGAAAAAATAAATATAAGATCGTTGACTAATATAACCTGTTAACTAATATCATTCTATTAAAAATGACAAAGCGTTGTTTGTATAAAAATACGGTTATTAAAAATAAAATAAAATAAATAATTTTCAGAAATATGATCTGGCATATTTTCCGTTTCCACTCATTGAAAACCCGTTTACAAATAAAATACTGGACTATACGACGCCTTTTAATATTAAAAAACAACAGATTATAATTCAAGCAACTAATGAATTTGAATCGAGCATATTTGCATTTATTAAAATATTCGACATGAGTCTATGGTTTACATTTATTTCAACATTTATTTTAATTTTTACTATTTTATCAATATTCTACACATTTATATCAAATGAATATAAGTTGTCGTTTAAATTAACAAAACAAATATTTATTAAATTTTTAAATAAATATGTATTCGATTGTATGTTTTAATTTTAATTATTTATTTATTTAACTAATGTTTAAATTGTTTTACAGATAATAAATTAGATAAAAAAGTTTTGACTTCATATTCAATAATAATATTAATCATATCTTTCGTTACATTCGTTTCGATATTAAATAACGAGTTTTCGAGTGAATTAACGGCAAGACTGAGCGTTAAGACACCGATTGATAGAATAAAAAATTTGGAAAGTTTTTACACTTCCGATACCAAACTAGTAATACCGCTATTAAACTACAAAAATATAAAATTTAAAAATCAATATTTATTCAAAAAAATCTATGAAAAAGACAAAACTGTTGTAAACTTTTACGATATCTTATTTGACGACAAATGGATAAAAGGCGTATCGAATGGCAAATATGCGCTACTTTTTGCAGAAATACCGACAAAACAACTGTTAATTAAACAACTTTTAACTGTCGGTCAATTGGAACCGAATTCTCGGTTTAAGTACTTAAATGAAGACTTTCCTAATATTCCGATTACTATTGCTTTGAATAGAAGATTAAAGAAAGAGTTCAGAGATTTAATGAATTTTAGGTAAATTAATATATTAATGTTTTAATATATTAAGTAATTAATATATTAATGTTTTAATATATTAAGTAATTAATGTTATTTTGATTAAAGACTGAGTCAATACATAACAACCGGTATTATTGATCGGCAACTAAGGACTGCATTGAGAGCCAGCGATAAGTTATTTGCGATTAATAATCAATTCAATGAAAACCAATTCAAAGCATTGGCTTTCGATGACTTTTACGGCGTTTTCATAGCATTATTAATTTGTTTATTGATTTGTTTAAAAATATTTATAATTGAAATTATAATCAAATGTAAATAAAATTTTTGTATTTGATCATGCAATTAGATTTCATTTTGCTGTTTGTAAATACCTTCGTTTTTTATTGAGGATCACTTTATCCAGATTGAGGATCATCTCAGTGTCTATCGTCCAAAATGAGAATCACATTAACCGCATTGAGTTTCACTCGATTCATCTTAATGCGTTTTGTGGAGTACACCAAATACTGTTGGCTTTACTGTCAAACGCGTTGTACACAAATTACGCACAGAGCGCGTTTGGCAGTTAAGCACATATTTGCTGTATTGCACAAAACGCATTAATATGAGTCGAGTGAAACTCAAAGCGGTTAATGTGATTCTCATTTTGGACGATAGTCATTAAGATGATCCTCAATCTGGATAAAGTGATCCTCAATAAAAAACGACTGTAATATCATAAAATATTACAAAATATATAAAATATTTTACTTACGTTAATATTAAAAAACAACATACTGTAATTTATAAAGAGTATTGAAATATTATTATATAAATGTTCTCTAACTAACAATCATCACCCCGCACTTAAAATGGCCAAAATTTATTTTGCCAATATTCATTTGGTAAGAATTTTATGCAAATTGTCAAATTTTGCCAAGTCTATCTTATCCAAACATAATTTATACTCTGAAATCAAATTCTTTTGATAAGATTACAGTCAAAAAATTTATGATAAAATTTTTATTCAGTTTAAAAGAATATATTAATTTGATTTAATTTAACTGAAAATTTATATTTTTTAGAATTTTTGGCAAAGTTTAAAATTACGCTTAAAACTTAATTAAAATTTGAACTAGGTATAAGTAGTATATTGCCACTATGCATGGATTTCAAGATGGCGGACACTGCACAACAGTACGAGCCTATTTTCGAGACGTACTTTATGGAAGGGGCGGGTACCACTTTGCCCCCTGAATTACCCGACGTAATTTGTGTTCCGAACCAAAATGGCGGCCAAGATGGCGGCGATGACGTCAGAGCTCGACGTACTTTCTAGAGGTGGCTGTGCCCTCCATTGCCCCTTTTCCGACGTACTTTATGGCCAAATTTTTTATATCGCACTACAGTGCAAGAGCATTTACCGAAGTGGCCACTGGCCAGATTTTCCAGTCGGTCGATTTTTTATCACAAAATTTTTATATCGCACTACAGTGCAAGGGCATTTACCAAACCGGCCACTGGCCACTGACCAGATTTTGCCGTCGGTAATTCTTTTTAATTTTGTTGCACTACAGTGCAAAGGTGTTTACCGAAGTTGCCAGTGTCTACTTCGGCAATAACTTTTTCTGTCCAGATTTTACCGTCGGTAAATTTTTTTCTTTTTTTAAAATTTTGATGCACTACAGTACGATGGTGTTTTCCGAAGTGGTGGTGGCCAATGGCCACCGACCAGAATTTACCCGAATTTTCTATTTTTATATTTGTTGCACTACAGTCAGATGGTGTTTTTCGAACCAAAAGTGGCCACTGGCCAGTGACCAGATTTTACCGTCGGTAAATTTTTTTTCTTTTAATTTTTCAATTTTGTCTCAATACAATGCGAAGATGTTTACCGAGCATGAATTTTTTGTCCAAATTTTTCCGAACTTTCCAATTTTTCTGAATTTTTTTAATTTTATAATTTTACTGCACTGTAGTCAAGCAGCCTGTTTGAACTCTGTTAAACTCCAAAACTAAAAACCAGTTTTTAAATAAAATCATTTTGTTGTTCAAATTAAATATGATGTTTTACATACTGTGTAATTGTTAATGTTAGTATTTTGGCGCGAAATTTTATTGTTATGTTTAAAACCGGCTATTACGTGTGAATAATGCAAAATAATTAAATTTTGGCGCAAAATTTTATTGTAATGTTTGAAGCCGTCTATCATGCATAATTTAAATCAGAATTTTCAAAATAAAGTATTATAACTTAAATTTATGCTTATATTTTACGCTCAAATTTTTTGCTTGCATTTTGATGCGGAATTTTATTGTATTGTTTAAAACTATCTTTATTATTAAAATTTTGATTATCGTTTTAGTAATTACTATGTAAAACTAGCTTTAAAATATTTATTAATATTCACATCTATAATAAACAAATTGTGTTTATTTAGCCATATACTTAGATATTCAGCCGCTAATTCAGCCTTATATTCAGCCTTATATTCACTCTATACATAGTCTTTTAGCCATATACTTAATTATTCAGCCTTTAATTCAGCCTTATATTCAGCCTTATATTCACTCCATACATAGTAGTTTAGCCATATACTTAATTATTCAGCCGCTAATTCAGCCTTATATTCAGCCTTATATTCACTCTATACATAGTTTTTTAGCCATATACTTAATCATTCAGCCTTTAATTCAGCCTTATATTAAGCCGCATATTCACTCCATACATAGTCTTTTAGCCATATACTTAATCATTCAGCCGCTA
>JAQFXP010000372.1:0-32300 GCA_034693685.1 Belba bartosi | reverse complement strand
GCTATTGAGACAACCGATTGATTTCCAATCAAATAGTTCGCATCACTCGTCAGTTCATAAAGCCATTGCTTATTGACAATACCGGCGATAAAGTACTTCAGACTAATAATTGCGACTATAGATCGGACACAACTGACCAAAACTATTCTTTTTTTATATTTGAATCCACTTTCATATTCATCAAAATTATTAGCGATAATAACATAATATTTTTTCCATAACATTTCAATTTTAACGATTGGGTCCTTTTGATTGATATTTTTTTGAATAAAATTTCTATAATTTTGTTTAATTTTTAATTTAGAAGAAGTATTTATATTCATTATTTTACGGAAATTTCTATATTTTACCAATTACATTTAAGTTATATTTAAATTATATATATAAATTTATTTGTTTAAAAGTATCATTTAACAATTTTGAACAAAAATAATTTAAAAATTTGAACTACTACAATTATAGTATTTTATTATATTTGGAACTCGATTCACTATTCCTATATTTTATTTTAAAAATTTAAACTTTATAAAATTGATTTTTAATTTAAAATGATTGATGTAAGTTTTTTGCAATTAATATTGTAACAATAATAAAAACCTCTCCATAGCTAGTCTTCAATTAAAGTAGACAATTTTAGAGTTTATTTAACTTTTTCATTTTAAAGTCAAATCCAACCTAAACAAATCTAGAAATGTTTCTTAAGTAAACCCTAGCATTTTACTCTAAATGTTCAGTCATTATAAACCCCCACCCCCAAAACACGTAGCCCTTTATTCGAGTAATTGATTATACAAAAATACAAAGTATTTTTAAAAATTTAAAAGTTTCTTTTCTTAAAGATAAAATTTAAATTGCTTTTAATATATATGCAGTTGAATGAATTACTCTTAATCAAACTTTTTAAATTATTTACTGAAGATTTTTTGTTGATTGCAAATTTATAACTTGCTATTTAAAATTAAAGATATAATACTGATTTCGAATAACCATGATGCAATTATTTGATGAGTTTATAGATAGGTTGTCTAATTAATAAATTGCCGTCTAATCAGTTTTGCGACAATAAATTAATGTAACTGACCTGTAAACAAATTTAACAATTTAATTTAATTGATAAGACCTGGTTCAAGCCTCTCTGCTCAGCGATTATCGAAAATGCATTGTACGGCACTCACTAAATTGTACTAAACTATGGAACGATAGAATATCTATTTAACTTAGTATTGCTTTTGATCCAGACGCATCTTATTCAAACGCAATGCCGAGAAACAAGACCTACTTTGCACGTAATTTATTACATTAGTCCACTAATTGGCAACGTTTAATCTTTGTTCCATTTCCGGTATGGCCAATTTTTTTTTGATTTTTTTCAACGTTAGACTGTTTAATCTCGTCCTGTCCGGTTTTGTTTTTGGCCGTCTTGTTCCGTTATGTGACAGCTAGCCAATTATGGTTAGAATAAGCTTTGTTTTTCCCGTCCTTTCCTTTGTCCCCATTATATTTTCAAAAATGTGGGCCGCCAATCTCAAGTTTGACATTCTATTCGATTCCAATCAGGTTTACTCTTACAGTACTTTTCTGCTGACGCTGTTGCCGAAATAGACTTATTAATTAGCTGCGTCCGATTAAACAGCGCTAGATCAATCCAAAATCCGAAAGTAATATAAAAACCCTAACAGACCTGATCACCAATTATTAACAATCGGGTCTTTTGCAACATGAGATCAGTCTTCTAGGCGGCACGCACGGGCGTTTTAGCTTTTCGCACGCAACTTTCTAAATTAAAATTTTGACAAATTATAAAAAACTTACGCTAAATTTAATCTTTTATTAAACCCGAAATCTTAATCTTTTATATTTATGCTACAATATTACATTTTATGCAATAAAATATAAACTTTTTAATTCTTTAATTTTATTTAAAAATAATTAATGTAATTTATTTAATGATATTCTTAATGACGTTTAATTTATTTTTTAAAAATAAAAATATATATTATGGCTTTTAAGTTAATTTTTTATATAATTTTTTTACTAACCATTTGATGATAAAAAATGATAGTGAATTGTTTTTAAATTTTTATTAAAACTATTATTACAATTATATTCAAGTTTGAATAGTTTATTAAACAATATTTATTTTATAAAATAAAATAAATTAATTATTGATAGAGTCCTCCTGTCGGTTAATAAGCGTACAAATGTCTGCGTACCTCTCATATGTTTTTGGACAACAGTTTTTAGTATTTTTTAAATAATATTTTTAATTATTAAAATTAATTTTGATATTAAATAATTGCCCCAGCTGTGATTGTACAATTTGATGTTTTTAAAAATTAAAAATTATTTAATTTATAAAAATTTTAGTACATTTTGTGCGTTTTTCAAAATATTTTGAAATTTAATTTGTTTAAATTTTGCAAATGTAAGAAGCAATTATTCTAAACAATAATTAGAGTTTGTAAGCCCATTATGTGTTACTTTAATTTCTGCAGTGCTAATAAAAATTAAAAATAATAATCAAAAAATACAAAACCTTGTTGTCCAAAAACATATTAGAGGTACTCAGACATTAATACGCCTCGTGGCCGACGGGGGAACTTTATCAATAATTAATTAATTTTAATTTATAAAATAAATGTTGTTTAATAAACTATTAAAACTTGAAAAGAATTGTAATAATAGTTTTAATAAAAATTTAAAAACAATTTACTATCATTTTTTATTATCAAATGGTTAATATATAATAAATAGGTAAATATATTAAATTATTATTATACTAAATTTTTTAATTTACTCATAAATTGAATAAACAAAAAGTAATCATAAAAAAGTTTATTTTATTTTAAAAATAATTTATGGATAATTATTTAATGTTTTTTCTACATTTTAACTTTTATTCCGGTTAGTACCTAAGTTAGGTAATGTGTTTTGGTCAAATAAATGATTAATAATAAATTTTCAATAAATTTTTAATTTATATTATTTTGAAAAGACATTTATTTTTGTTAGAACTATTTTAGTGAAATATTTAAAAATTAAAATTTTTATTACATTAATTGTATTATTTTATATAATAAACTAAAAAACAGTTTGCAATTCCTTGTTTATTAACATCAAATGTCGCAGGATATAAAAATTGATAAATATTTGAAAATACTATTTTTTATTAAGAAAAAGAGAATATAATAATTTTATTAATAATTAAACATGTAGCTTTTAAAAATAAAATTATATAAATAATAGTTGTTTTTAAATGCAAATTTATATGAAATTTTAAATAAATATATAATTTATTGTTAAGTTTAAAAATAAATTTAATATAATTAATTAAATAAGATTTAATTTTTTAGTTATATTTTTTAAAATTACATTTATTCAAAAATAAAATTTATAAAAAACTGAAAATTAGATTTTTATCTATTTGTTTATATTTATACACTGCAATGTTTTAAAAAGATTATTTTGAAACATTGCAGAATAATTGCATTTAATAGTGTAGTAAAAATAAACTTTTCAATTTTAATGATTGAATCCTTTTATTCACTGTTTTTTAAAACAAATTTTTATACTTTTTTTAACTTTTTATTTTAGTCGAAGTATTTTTATTTATTATATTTATTCTTATATTTGACGAAATATTTTTTAGACATTATGCAACTGAATTTTTATTAAAAATGATTAATATATATTTTTATTTATTGATATTTACAATGACATTTAATTTATTATTTAAAATTTAAAATATATTAATGATTTTTATATTAATATTTTAAAAATTATATTTTTATAAAATATAATAAATATTTAAATACATTACTTTATATTTATTAATATAATAAATTTGGTCAAATGCACAAAAAGAAATCAAACTAAAATTTAACATACAAAATTTTATATTATTTAAAAATTAATTTAAGGTTAACAGATAAAATTGTTTTATATATTTATTACTAAAAATATGTAAATTTTTTATCTTTTAAACCATTAAACATTTTAACATTTTAACATTTTATAATAATTACTTTTTTTATTTTTTTATTACACATACACAAACTAAATTAAATCATATATTTGGCTAAATATTTAACAAATTAATTTAAGAATTGCAATAAAATTAAATAATAATAAAAATTTTTTAACATATATCTGGCATATAAATTAAAATAAATTTTTAATTATTTTATTATAGTTATATAACGTTTTATTAGAATATTTTTGTACGTTTAGTAATGAGTTTAATTAACAATAAATCTATAGATTTAAAAATGGCAAAATAAATAAAAAAATTTAAAAATATATTTACTCTAATATTATATAATATTTTATTAATATTAATTAATATTTATAATTAAATATATTAGTAAAATTTTTAAATATTAATATTTATTTTATTTTTAAAACTAATTAATATTTTTAAAATTTTTATTATTAATAAATATAATTTATTTAAAAAAATAAACATTTTATCCAAAAGCGCAATAAATCTATTTTTATTTATAATTAACATTTAAATAAACAAATTTTAAAATAAATTATAAATATTTGCGTGACAATTTATACTATTTTGTATTTAATATTATAAATACAATTTAATGTTTTTTTTTTAATTTACAGAAGTTTATTTTTAAGTATTACATATTTATAAAATAGTAGAATAATTAAATATTATTAAACAATTTACATTTGTTTATTACTATCTTTGTATAACATGCTTGTACTATTTTAACATCCTCTTAAATGTTTATCTTACCGAATATTGTGCATGTTTTCAGTGTTAGTATTTTATTTTTGATATTTTTAAATGCAATTTAGAGTTTGTAAATAAACTGATAAAAAACACAAAAGTTAGAATTATAATTTATAAAACTTTACTGATTACATTTATATATTAATATAATTTAGCTCTATAAAATATGAAATGTTTTTATTACAAATTAACAATTATAATTAAAACAAATTTTTTATATATTTAAAAATTTAATTTATAACAACATAAATTTGCTGTTTAAAAAATAATAATTTTTTACATTTACAACGTCCTGACAAAATAAAAGTATAAATACAAGCAAAAAATTATTTTACTCTTATTGCATATTTTAGCAAATACATATTAATATAGAAATGTATACATATATATTAATTGCATTTTTTAGTATAGTGTTGATGAGTTGTTTAGTATTGCCGGTAATCGAAGCCCAGCCTCGCTGTGAGTACCGCAATGGACGTCGAATATGTGAATACAGTCAGTGCGTAGACCGCAATGGAGGCACTACTTGTCGTTATACTAGAGCTCATCAATTCAGATATGGTTCTGGACCAAGATACTAATTAAAAAATTTGCTTATAAAATTAAAATTGTAAAATTATTAAAATAACAAATAAAAAATATTGCCCCCAATGCTCGTCATTTATATGCAATGCTAAAATTTATTAATATTGTTTGTAATATGATTTTATAATTTCAAATAAAATGTTTCTGTTGTATTAAACAAGTCTAATTTTATTTGCTATTTTTAAAAAACTTAAATATATAATTATTTATATTAGAATTATACAAGCAAATTTATTTAAATAATTAACTTGTATTTGTGAGCAACATAATTAATTTGAATTGACGTTTTTAAAACATAATGTTGAATATAAACCTCGAATTTTATGAAAATAATTTTTTATTTATTAAATAAACTTATATAATTTTACTTTGGTTATTAATTTATAACTTATATTTAGATAGATTAAATAGATTTTTGTAACAACAAAATTATAATGCATATTTTTTATTTATTTATTTAATATTGCTTAATTTTTAAATATAATAAATTTTATATAAAAATATATTTTTTCGAATTTACAATCTATAAAACAAATAAATAAAATATTTAAACCTAACATCCATACTTAAATGTTTTTATATATAATCTTATAAGAATTATATCATATAATGTCAGTAAAAAATATATTTATACTGTAAAAATTTTAAAATGCATTGAATATTTTAATGATAAAAAAGTTATATTTAATTTGTAAAATTCAATCATTCGAACCGAAAGGTGAGACTCAGTCTCAGAGCCAAAGAGATCCTCAAAATTATGGATAAGCCGGCACTGGAAGAGGGGGACAATCGACAAATGCTTTGGCAACCAGAGGATGGCAATTAGAATCAACATATAGGTATTCATACGGCCAATCAGATACATTTTTTCTTCGCCATATTTTGGACGACGAGAAAATATCAAAGGAGTGTTGGCTAAGGAACTTATGCTCGGTTATCCCCGGTTAGGTTGTGAAGACTTTACCCATCCTTACCATAAACCGAATCCAAATGACCATGATACTATTCAGAAGAGTATATTTGTTGCGGATAAGCTCTGCAATGACGTACATCCGAGGTTTCCGTTGGGTATTAAGAATGTGTGGCTCAGAAGGCTCAGGGATCGAAAGGTTGCGATAAATGTTTCGATATGAATGATCTATTTGTGAATGAATAGAGACTGTGTTAAGCTATTGTCTCGATTATTAAACCTTTGAAGAGCTCGGAGAGAGACCACTGAAGAAGAATATGTATCGAATCAATAAATCTCGTTATGATTCGATTAACTCGTATTTGAGTGAAGCCAACGATAGCTATAATGACATTCAGCTTCCCTTTAATAAGAAATACTATCAACAGTTGGTTAGAGAGGGTGTGGGCACAGGTCTGGCCAAATATGTTGCCCATAAATTCATTTAGAATCCAAATTTTTTGTATTGTAAACCTGGTCAAATTAATAAGGATCTAGAAACAAAATATGTTAAAATTTGTATCTAGCTAATTTATTTTAAAAAATATAACAAATGCAATGTTTTTATTAATGAAAATTTAAGTAATAAATAAATTTTTAATAAAGAACTTTAATTTTACAGTAAAATAAAATGCTAATTTGGGTTTAAATTGTCGTAAATTATATAATGTATAAATAAAAAATTTAAAAATAATTAAATAGTAATTTTTAATTTATTATTAAAAAATAAATTTATAAAAATAAGTTTAAATCTTAAAATAAAAATCATATATTATTTAAATTTTTGGCAAATTTCTTAGATTAATCTTAAGTGTAGACCTGGAAAACATATACATGCATAGATATTGCAGATTTAATAAAATAATAACTATATGTTGTAATTCAAAATTAATCGAATTTTTAAAATATAAAACTAACTGACCCATTAATCTCTTTATTGGTTTTTACTAAACTAAACATTATAAATATTAAAGCATATGGCATGTATTGAATATTTTTTTAATCTATAAAATAGCCATAATTAGTGAATTAATAGTATAGAGTAAGACATTAGCCGTACTTTTAGGGTAAGACATTTTACGGTAGCGGAAAAGTTTTTATACATATATATAATTCCGATATTAATCATAATTCTCAATAGATTTTTAACTGTTTCTGCAAAAGTTTAGCCCAATTTAATTTGATTCAAATATTGCATTCGACAAATATTTAAAGATAATATAGAGATTAAATATGTGATTAAATTAAGAAATTTGCATTAAATTTAAATACAGTAGTTGCTCTCACAAAAACAACACTTTTAATAAATTAATATTTATTTATTTAAAACGACAAACATAAAAATTTTCAGGAATAATAAACGACAAAAATAAAAAATAATTTATTTATTCATTTCATTAAACAGACATGTTAGAATAAATATTTTAAATAAAAGGAAATATTAATATTTTTAGAAATGAATATAAAAATTATTATATTGTGTATAATATTTAATTTTGCGTTTAATAAAACAAAACAAGGTTTCGAAAATTTGTATTTTAAGTAATTAATAGAAAATTATATATTTTTTATATAATAAAATTTTTTGAATAGACGTCATAAGTTCTGAGCCACTCATCGATCGGATTACTGGTCTCAAACTAAGAATACAAACAAATAAATACTATTCAGTGCAAAATTAACGTACAGGCAGATACTTAGGTTCTTATCCTAAAATATGGCCCAAAATAGTTAATAATAATTCCGATCACTTTTGGCATATATTTGACAAACAAAAAAAAGCGATTGGTATCATATGTGCACTTCTTATAGATGCCAAATTGTCAAACTTGCTGAATCCGATCCAGATGGATTTTATTGGATTTATAATAAGGAATGTGGTAAGTTAAAAGTAAAAATAAATTGATTAATTATGAATTTATAATTTATTTATTTAAGATAATAATACGTTAAATTATCCAAGTTTTGATTATTTTGATAATAAATCAACTCTTTCGTATATAACATGCGCGTTTGATCAACTTCAGAAAGACTCTGACTGGATATTTAAATTAGAAACAGGTATTTATATAAATTTAAACTGATAAATAATAAATTCAAATAACAAATACTAATTAATAAAAATGAAACAATCTAATAAATAACTCTCATTTTATATATGTCTATAAATTTATACTATATAAAAAATGTAAAAATCAATTTTTTAAATATAATAATTATTTTTTTGATTTTTAATACTTTGTTATTTTAATTAAAATTTTTTATTTATAAATATATTTTTCTCTAATTAGTATAAGAATTTACTTTTATGCATTAGGTGAATTTATTGCAAGTGGAAATATTATTCCACATGGAAATATTGCTAACAATACAATAAATATGACTTATAATGGTAAATATTTTTAAAATTAATTTTTAATTTAAACTATATTTTATCAATTTTTAAAAAATTTAGTTTTTTTTGTAATAAATGCTTAATTAATAATAATATAAAATAATTTAAAAACTTATATTTAAATGATATAACTTACAGATCCGGTGCCGATCATCGATGAAGATTCAGGTCTCGAACTACTAATACAAACGAATACATAATATTCAGTGCAAAATCAATATTCAAAAAATTATTTAATTTGGGAAATTGGTCTTGATACAAATTCTAGTCAACCAGTTATTAATTCGGATTGGGGCTAGCACATATTGACAATCGGACATATTACAAAACGACAAAATGACAATTGGTATCGAATGTGTCATCAATATTCCTGCCATTTTGTTAAACTTTCTAAATCCCGACAAGATGGTTTTTATAGGATTTTTGAACGAAGTTGTAATAATGGAAATTCCTTTATATATGAAGATTATGTGATTACTTTAAAAATTAATCAAATTAATTGTGTAATAAATACAGATGATAAAAAATATCATTGGAAATTTTATCTCAAACAAGGTATTTTAAAATAATTTTGCTTTTTAGATTTGCAAATTAGTTATAAGCATGAAGATATTTTTGATTATAAACTTATTAGCGCATTACTAAAAATTTTTAAATTTAAAATACATTTATAGATTACTTCTATTGAAGTTTTAATTTGTTATTTATTTTATAGGAACGATTTTTAAAGTTTTGTAAATAATTCTTTAAAATAATTTATTATTCAATAAAATATAATTTAATTAATTCAATTCAATTCAATCTTTTTGGCATTTCCATCAACATTAGCTAGTCTTCCTGGAAAGCCGTTTCGAATAAATCTATATATAAATATGGGAGTTGATCAAATAAATTAGTCTGTGGTGCTGAAATTTAAATAGATAATATATATAAGATTTTTGGCCACCTGGTTTTAACTTAAACTTACCAAAATAAAACAAACCTAAACACTGTTAAAATTAATATAGATTTTTTAAACTTTTTGATTCGTATTGTTTTGTTCAGTATTATTAAAATTTATTAAATCTTTGCTTTATTAATTAATTCTAATTATTTTAAACTTACTATTCATTTAATATTTATAGTATTTGTGAGAATTATCATTATATAGAACCACGTTTTAAGTCAATCTTTTGACAGTTAATCAACAATGTTTTTAATAATAGGCTAATTGGACTTCAGTTTTAGATGCTAGTTCTAGGCCACGCTTGACCACTTAATTACAATTTATTCAAACTTAATCAATGACAATTTGTCTGATAAAAATTTAAATACTATAAAATAACTAAGAATAATAAGTTAAAAATGTAAAATCTTAAATAGATTGAATCTGTGAATAAATTTTTAGTTAAAATATTTTTTAGAAATACGCTAAAAAAAGTATTTTAAAAAATTATCTTGAATATAAGATTTTATTACAATAATGAGTAATTATAAAATAAAATTGAATTTTTAATTAAATTGCAGATGTGCCATCAGGTTTATCAACCAAAGTTACTATTGCATTTGTGGTCATATTATTTACTGTTTTATTATTAATTGTTTTAATTGTATTAATTTGGTATCGAATGCGTTTCATGCGATTGAAAAAAACTTTAGATAAATCTATTAATGAGTTTCATGAAATGGGCGAGGTTGAATATACAAATGAGTACATGAGTTACAACTATAGCAACTGTACATCTATTGAACAAGAGTATACCGAAATATATCCAGAATAAAATTTAATTGTTAATTCAAAATAATATGTTACTTAGTTATTGGATAAAATTAGTAAATTATCATTAAAAATTTGTGTTTTAATAAGTGCTTCGGTGAAAAATGCACAAATTTTAAATTACTCTAGCGGACTTTAATAAACATCATTTTAATTGAATTTAATTTCTAATAAAAATATAGACATTTTTTAAAACATTCCTATTTTGTAGTCACAGATTAGTTGATAATTATTTGAGAAAGAAATGATAGACACCAATAGGTCATTTTTAAAATAGTTGTGAAAATTTATATAAAACATAAAATATTTTGATAAAAGTCAATTCTCCAATAATATCAGGTGTACAAGCATATGCCTTATATCAAAATTATTTTGTCTGGCTGATCAAAAATGTAAACGTATTTGTCTATAAGTTCTATGTAAAGTTGGAAACAATTAAATCAAAAACAATTTAGAAGAATGTCTTGAAATTCAACTCAAACTTTTTATCGAAAAATATTATTTGATTAATGATATTCTGTTTTAGTCCGACTTAAAGATTATTCAATTGGCAAAGAAGTCCAAAATTGATTAAATTTTAAAACATCTTTTAAGTATCTAAAGACCAAAACCTCCCAGTTTGTTTCTCAAAACAAACCTATGAAATCTGAACAATTATCTAAAATTTAATATATTTTTAAATTAATTTATTAAAAACATAATATAAAATTTGATGAATACTTAAAAATAAAATAATATTTTAAACAATTGTTTTTAACACATTTTATTTAAGCAATTTCAATAAGTTTATATAACTATTTAACTAATTATGTAATTTAATAATTACAATTTTGTTAATTGTTCGTGTTTAAATATATTAAAATAAAATTTTTTTAATTTATTAAAATATTATTTTAAAGTAAAAAAACTTTAAATTCTTTATATCTAGGTTTATATAATAATTAAATAAAAAAATATTCTTTTAATTATCATACATAATAAATCTTGAAAATTTTTAACACTCTCTCTCTCTTTCTCCCCCTCCCTCCCTCCCTCCCACCCACCCTCCTTCTCTGTTGTGTACAGCGTATCTGTGCATTTGCTTGTACACAGTAGACAACTTCCACTCTACATATGTTATTCCGGTGTTAACCATAAGTCTCAATAAATTGTTAACTGTTTCTGAAAAAGTTTAGCTCAATTTAATTTGATTCAAATAATACATTCGACAAACATTTAAAGAGAATATAGTGATTAAATTTGTGATTAAAGTAAGAACATCGCATTAAATTTAAATACAGTAGTTTCGCTCACAAAAACAACACTTTTAATAAACTAACAGTTATTTATTTAAACGACAAAATATATATATTTTCAAGAATAATAAACGACAAAAATAAAAAATAATTTAATTATTCATTTCATTAAACAGACATGTTAGAATAAATATTTTAAATAAAAGGAAATATTAATGTTTTTAGAAATGAATATAAAAGTTATTATATTGTGTATAATATTTTATTTTGCGTTTAATAAAACAAAACAAGGTTTCGAAAATTGATATTTTAAGTAATTATTAGAAATAAAATTTTTAAAATAAAAATATTTGAATAGAAGTAATAGGTTCTGAGCCACTCATTGATCGGAATACTGGTCTCAAACTACCAATACTAACGAATAAATACTATTCAGTGCAAAATCAACATACAGGCCGATATTTAGTTTCTTATCCTAAAATATGGCCCAAAATATTTATTAATAATTCCGATTACTATTGGCATATATTTGATAAACAAAAAAATAGCAATTGGTATCATATGTGCACTTACTATAGATGCCAAATTGTCAAACTTGCTAAATCGCCTAATAAAGGGCAGTATTGGATTTATAATAAAGAATGTAGTAAGCTAAAAGAAAAATTAATTTGTTTAATTATAAAATTATTATTTATTTATTTAAGGTAATAATACATTAAATTATCCAAGTTTTGACAATTTTAATAATAAATCAAGTCTTTCGTATATAACATGTGCGTTTAATCAATTTCCAAAAGACTCTAACTGGAAATTTAAACTTGAAACAGGTATTTATATAAATTTAAACTGATAAATAATAAATTCAAGTAATTATGGGATTATAAATTAATAAATACTAATTAATAAAGATGGCAAAAACCTAATAAATAAATCTCATTTTATATACGTTTATAATTTTACAATAATTATAAAAATTAATAAGGTTAGTAAATATATTAATTTTTTTGGTATTTAATATAAATTTATTATTCTAATTAAAATTTTTTATTAAAATATATTTACGCTAATACTTAGTATAAAAATATATTTTTATACACTAGGTCAATTTATTGCAAATGGAAATATTATTCCAAATGAAAACATTGCTAACTATAAAGTTAATATGACGTATAATGGTAAATATTTTAAAAATTAATTTTTAATTTAAATTATATTTTATCAATTTTTTAAATGCATAAAAATAATCGCTAAAATTTATTCTTATTATAATAAATAATTAATTAATAATAATTTAAATTAATTTTAAAACTTACATTTAAATTATATGATAACTTCGAGATCCGGTGCCACTCATCGATGAAGAATCAGGTCTCGAACTACTAATACAAACGAATACATACTATTCAGTGCAAAATCAATATTCAAAAAATTATTTAATTTGGAAAATTGGTCTTGATACAAATTCTAGTCAACCAGTTTTTAATTCGGATTGGGGCTGGCATATATTGACAATTGGACATATTAGAAAACGACAAAATGACAATTGGTATCGAATGTGTCATCAATATTCCTGCCATTTTGTTAAACTTTCTAAATCCTTACAAGATGGTACTTATTGGATTTATGAGCTTGAATGTGATAATGGACATTCCCCTCTATATGAAGAGTATGTGATTACATTAAAAATAAATAAAATTTTTTGTGAAATAAATACTGATCATAGAAAATATAGTTGGAAATTTGATCTCAAACCAGGTATTTTAAAATAATTTTATTTTTTAGATTTGCAAATTAATTATAAGCATGAAAATATTTTTGATATAAAGCTTTGAAAAAATCTTAATTCAAATACATTTATACTTCTAACTAAGTTTTAATTTGTTATTTAGTTTTAGATGTAACATCAGGTTTATCAACTAAATATACTATCGCATCTGTGGTCATATTATTTATTGTTTTATTATTAATTGTTTTAATTGTATTAATTTGGTATCGAATGCGTTTCAAACGATTGAAAAAAAATTTAAATAAATCTAATAACGAGTTTCATGAAATGGTCGAGGTTGAATATACAAATGAGTACATGAGTTACAACTATAGCAACTGTACATCTATTGAACAAGAATATACCGAAATATATCCGGAATAAAATTTAATTTTTAATTAAAAATAACATGTTACTAAATTATTAGATAAAACATTAAAAAATTTTAACATTTTTATGAATAAAAAATATTTGTTTTTTAATAATTGCTTCGAGTAAAAATGCACAATTTTAAATAACTTAAGCGGACTTTGATACACATTATTTTAATTGATTTTACGTTTTAATAAAAATATAGACTTTTCTTAAGACATTCCTATTTTTTTAGTCAGAGATTAGTTTATAATTATTTAAGACGAAAATGATAGACAACAATAAACAGAACACTATTAAAATATTTGTGCAAATTTAGTGCAAACATAGAAAATTTAGATATTCCATTTTGTGAAAAGAGAAATACATAAATAAATGGAAGTAGTAAAAATATAGACAATGCATAAACAATGCATAGTTATGCTAAAAAAATTAAATAATAAACAAATTTACATTTTACAATTAAATACTTAATTATTTATTTAATTTAAGTTTGTAAATGACAATATTACATATTAAGCTTAATTTGGACTAGATTCATCTGAAATTGTGGAATATACAAGTAAAAAACTTAAAAATTAAAAAATATTTATTAATTTAATTTAAAATATCAATATAAAAAAATATTTAAAAAAATAAATTCAAATCACAAATAAAATTAATAAATATTTTAATTTAAAGCAAATTTTTAGTTTAATTATAAGTATCATTAGATTTTCAACTGTTTCAGCAAAATTTTATCTCAAATAATTGTAAAACATTTATTGCATTTGACAAACATTTTGAGCGGATATATGCTCTTACAATAACAAAATTTTTAATAAAATAATTATTATTTATTTTAAATGTCAAACATATAAATTAACAAGAATGACAAACGACAAAAATAACGAAAAATTGACTCATTTTATTAAACAGTCATGTTAGAATAAATATAATAAATATAAGTAATTATTAATAAATTTAGAAATGAATAAAAACATTATTATATTGTGTATAATATTTAATTTTGCGTTAAATGAAACTGAACAAGGTTTTTAAAATTTTTGTTTTATTTAATTATTTGAAAATAATATTTTTTAAATAAAAATGTTTTAATAGCATATATAAGTTTGGAGCCACTCATTGATAGGAATACAAGTTTAGAACTACCGATACTAACCAATACATACTATTCAGTGCAAAATCAATATACAAAGAAATACTTAATTTGGATAAACGGCATTGCTACATTGTCCAATGAACCAGATATTTATACAAATATATACTGGCATATTTTTACTAAAGAAATTAATAATGTTTGGTATCGAATGTGTCATCAATTTGGTTGCCATTCCGTAAAACTCGTTAAATCACCGATTGATGGCTTTTATTGGATTTATGATAAGAACTCGTATGTATTGATAACAAAATTAGATAATTGTTATAAAATATTAGTTAAAATGTTAAAACTTTTATAATTAAGATGATGGCAGTTTTCCTATTTATAATTATGTTGATGCTGCTTCAAATCTTGGTTATATTGATTGTGCGCTTGATAAAAATTTAACCAACTATAATTGGAAATTTGTTTTAAAACCAGGTATTTGTGTATTAATAAATGCATTTTATATAATTTATATATAAAAAATTTAATATTTATTTTATACTATAAATTTTAATAAATTTATACAATTTTATATTTTACATTTACATATAATTTTTGATTAAATTATTAATTTACAAGTATTATTTATTTGTGCATATTACTTTTAAATAATTATTATTTAAAAAAAATTAACAAATATTCTGTAATAATTATAAAATATATTTTTAGGCATTTCTTCAAATTCAGAAACATTAACATATGGTATAAATGCAATATTAATAATAATAATTATTTTGACTGTAATTATTGGAATTAATATACGTTTCAAACGAATTATGAAAAAATTGGAAAAAACACAACAAGAAAACTACAATAAGGCTGATCATCCAGAACATTTATATGAGTCAGTCAATTATGATTCAGTACCTACAGAACAGTATTATACATCTATTAAACATACGTATACTAATATATATCCCGAATAAATTTATCAATATTATTTAGTATTATCGAAACTCCTGTTTATTATCAACGGGATTTTTGGGATTTAAAAATTAATAATATTTAATAGCGGTTCTAAGTATTTGCAATGTAATGGTCATTGGTGATGTTAGCGTTATTACGTTTGTTTATTAGCAGCGAGATATTAGCAATGGTTATGATTAAAAATTTTTAATACCGTTCCCTTTTATATGGTAATTAATTGATGGTTTTGTCGGTACTGGCATGATTTCTGTTTATAAACAACGGAATTTTGCAGATGATTAAAATTAAAATTGTTAATACATTTAATACTATTTTTTGCATTGGGGGTGGTCATTGATGATGCAACCGGTATAATTTAGTTTAATACTATAATAGTAATAAATTTTTGAAATTTATTAGAAATATTTATGTTTGTTTATTTTTACAACATTATGAAGCCAGTCATATGGCATTTGTTTTAAATATTATGAATATTTTAATTATAGGCTGAGTTGTATATTTCTTAAAATTTTTGTTAAAAAATCAATGCGTCGTATTTGTCATGGTCATTCGATTAATTAATATCTATTCGCATACTTCGTGTTTATTTACAATTAATTTAATTCAGCAAACATTTATAATTTAATCACAAATTAATAAATATAATTGGCATATCAAACAATTCAATTAAATTTTGAATATAATATATATATTTCAATTAATTTTGCATTATTTTTCTAGATTTTGTTTATATTTTTATTTTTGATTTAATTCATATTTTGGTCTATTTTCTGTTTTTGCTAAACAAATTATACACGACAAACGATACTAATAAATTTGGTCATATTATTTAGTCCAAAATCAATTTTCAAGAAATTATCTTATTAATAATATTGATACTCTTCATAAGAAATCAAATAATAATTCGGAATTATACTGGCATATATTTTCTAAACAAAAATATAACAAATGGTATCGAATGTGCCATCAATTTAGTTGTGATTTTATCAAACTTTTTAAATTTAACCAAGATGGCCTTTATCGAATTCAGCCTTACAGATGTGGTATGATAAATCTAATTGTTTGTTTTGTTATTTAATATTTGATATAAATATTTTAAATTAGATGAATATGAAGAGTTATATGAACTATATAAAAGTTCAAATCAAGGATTAAATACGTGTGGGTTTCATAAGAATTCAACCAAGTATAATTGGTATTTTCATACAATCCCAGGTATTTATACGTTATTAGTATTAAATATAATTATATATTTATATTTGCAAAAAATGTTAATATTTAAATGTGCTTTTCAATATAAATCAAATGTAATTTTATCAAATCAAACAAATTTGTGCGTATAATATAAATTTTACATATTTATTTAAATTAATTAGTTAATTAATAAAAATAGGTGAAATTGATTAAAAAATTCAAAACAATATTATCTTAACTTGTACATTTTTAAAGTTAATTATGCTATATTTTATTTTAAATTCATATAGTTAAATCACTATTTCTTTATTATAATTTATAAACAAATCGTTTTATACTTAAATCTTAATCTCAATTTTTAAACATTATTGCTTGATTCGTATACTTTATACTTTCACTACAATTATCAATATCTAATCCTTATATAATCCAATAGCTAGATGCTTAAACTAACGTTTATACCTTAATTATATTTATTAAATGTTAAAATTTTTTCAACAAATAAAAAATATTGCTGGTTACATTTACAGCAACAATTTTAGCCGCCATTAAATGACATAGTCTTAAACTAAAAAAATTGGCACTTTATAATGCCAAAAACGAACAATAAAATAACAAATAAATTAAATTATTAATATCTATTAACATTTGTTTGTGATTAAATTATAAAGTTAAAATTATGTGTATTTTTATTTAACGTATTAATTTGAAATAATGTGTTATATAAATATTTAAAAATATTTTTGCATTAATTGAGTCAATTTGTATGAAAAACATATTAAATATATATTTTAATTTTTGAACAATTAACAGATACAACAACAACTACAACAACCAGTTATATCGACAATACAATTACAACAAATAATTATATCGATACTACACTTAAACCGTATATTCATATAACAGGTTATTATTTTTCCTATCTGGTTAAATTATTATCCTTGATTAAATATTTAAAAATTGACAAAATATTCAGATCAGGTGCCACTCATTGATTGGAATACGAGTCAAGTTCTTCCGATACTAACCAATACATACTATTCAGTGCAAAATCAAATTTTAAAGCAATACTTAGTTTGGATAAACGGCATTGCTACATTGTCCAATGAACCAGATATCTATAAAGATATATACTGGCATATTTTTACTAAAGAAATTAATAGTGATTGGTATCAAATGTGTCATCAATTTGGTTGCCATTCGGTAAATGTTGTTAAATCACCAAATGATGGCTTTTATTGGATTTATGATAAGAACTGTCGTATGTATTGATAATTAATTAGATAATTAGTATAAAATATTAATTAAATTTTAAAAACTTTTACAATTAAGATGATAGCAGTTTTCCTATCTATGACTATATTGATGTTGCTTCAAACATTAGTTATATTAATTGTGCGCTTGATAAAAATTTAACCAACTACAATTGGAAATTTCTTATAAAACCAGGTATTACATTTTATATAATTTCCAAGGCAATTTAAATATTTACTTATACTATAAATTTTAATAAAATTATACGAATATATATTTTACATCAGAGATTCAGAAGAGGAGGAACAGCCAAAATTTTTTCCCTTAATTTTAAAAATTAAGATCTATTCCCCCGTAGCATTTAGTCCGTGAAAAGGTACCACCCTCGACTTTTTCCGGCCGTTTTTGGCGGCTGGCAAATGTTTGGTTTTTTTGACCAAAATTAGCTAATTTTCCCTAAATTGATTCTAAATCAGGTTTAAATCTTGTTAAATTAGGAAACATTTTATTATAAATATATGGGTTTTTTAAAAAATTCTTTCCTTGATTCCCTCCTAGGTTTTTGAAAAAATCCTCCTTCTGATTTCCCCCTGGATCGTCCGATCTTCTGAATCTCTGATTTTACATCTATATATATCTTATGATTATTCATTTGTGCATGTTACTATTTAAAAATTTATATTTTAAAAATATATATATATAAATTTTTGTAATAACTATGAAATATATTTTTAGGCATATCTACGAATTCAAATTAATTAACATATGTTATATTATTCATTGTTTTAATAATATTAATTGTTTTGACTGTAATTATTGGATTTCAAATACGTTTCAAACGAATGAAGAAAAAACTAAAAAAAACACAACAAGAAAACTACAATAAGGATAATCAGCCAGAACATTTATATGAATCAGTCAATTATGATGCAGTATCTGATGAAGAAAGATATTATACTCCTATTAGACATACGTATACAGATATATATCCCGAATAAATTTATCAATATTTGTTAGTATTCCCGAAACCTATGCTAGTGTTGCTAAAGACATCGAAACATTTAAATATATTTAAATTTTATACCAAATTCATGTTTTAAAAAAATTAAATTCTTTTTATAATCTTTTGATTAATTGCTGAAACCCAATATTTATAAATTAAAATTATATATTATTAATTATTGTTTAGACAATTTATTAGGCATGTTTTCGCAGCCGCAATCAAATGACACAATTTGTTATTAAAACCTTTTATTTGAGTTGTAGTCAAAAGTATAGCAAGAAATACAGACAGTCTTAGATTCAGAGAAGGCAGATTTATAAGTGAGAAATATGTAGAGACAATCTGACGTTAATTAGCAAATTGGTGTCAAATAGTAAAAGTAAAGTAGATTAAAGCAATAGTCAAATTTTGTCAGGTTTTGGCAGGCTAAGAGGCACCAATTATCAAGTTAGTTTGCTTATATTGCCTCAATTTAAAAATTAATACTAATTGCATATTTAAAATTAATATTTATCATAAATTGCACTAATAATCTTGTTGTCATGTAGTTGATTTATGAATTGCATTAAATCATTTTTTTTATAAAACATCTTTTATTAATTAAAATATTGTTCAGGAATACATATTTAAGAAGTAATTTAATTAAGTAAATAATTACTCATAAGTACTCATAATTATAAGAAGTAATTTAACATAACTAATTTTTAAAATATTTATTAATTAATTTTATAAATTTTTTGCTTTACAATTTTTACTATTTTATATTTAATTAAATAAATACAATTAATAATATTTTTGCAAAATAAAATAAATAAAATAGTAAAATAAACTAGTAAAATAAATAAATAATTAAATTTTATTAAAAATTTTACATTTGCTTATTACAGTATTTTTGTTTAATGTTTATTTATTATTTCAAAATCCAGTTAAATGATTATTTCAATGGTCTATATATAATTTTATTTTTAATTTTTAATATAATTAAATGCAAATTAAAGCTAGTATATAAACTGATAAGAAACAGCAGATTTATTATTTTAATAAAAAATATTTTTAAATAATAAAATTTTATCGACTATTTTTAGATTAGTTCAATAAAATATATAATGATTTTATTACAAATTGACGAATATAATTGTTTTATTTTAAAATAGTTTGATGAATTAAATAACCAAATTAATTTATCAAGCAAAAATTATATTGGAATAAATTTAACTTACAACGAAATAAATTTGTTGTATAAAAATAAAATATTTTTAACATTTACAACATTTTGACAAAATAGGAATATTATTCAAATAAAAAAAATTATTTTACTGTTATTGCATATTTTTGCAAAAAAATATTAATATTAAAATGAATAAATATATTTTAACTGCATTTTTCAGTTGAGTATTAATGATCTGTTTAGTGTTGCCGGTAATCGAAGCTCAGCCTCGATGTCAGTACCGCAATGGACGTCGAATATGTGATTACCGTCAGTGCGTAGACCGCAATGGAGGCAATACTTGTCGTTATACTAGAGCTCATCAATTCAGATATGGTTTTGGTTCAAGATTCTAATTTGGTGATTTGCTTTTCGAACATTTTTAAAATTTTAATAAAAAATATTGCAATCGAAACCCTTAATTTTTTTATATTCAAAACCAATAATTATTAATATTGTTTGTAATATAATTTTATTATTTAAAATAAAGTTTTTTTGTTGCTATTAAACAAATATATTTTTTATTGTTTTAAATAACTTTAGGTCTACAAAAATAATTTTCAATTTAAAATTGTAATTAATATCATATTTGATTGAAAATATTTTATTTAGTTAAATATTTAAGGTAACTGTGGACTTTTTTAATTTTTAAAATTATTACAAACAGTAATATCTTTAAATCAATACTGTGGAATGCGGGGAAACACGGTAATGCCAGGTAATCCAATTTGAGTCGATTCCCACACATTCTAAATCAAAGTTAATATGTTTGGGAAGGAAAGGCATTCCCATTCTTCCCGTGCACACGAAAATTGGAATATGGGTTGGATCCATAGCACAGACACTGAACACATTATAGTTGATGTCAATCATAATTCAAAGTAAACTGTATTCACATTATAACAAATACTTTATTAATTAATTATAACATACAATATAAAGTCTAAGTACAGAATAAATATAATAATATAAAACTTAAGGCTTATATAGTCAAACATTAAGTTGAAAACCCATTCGGATGAATGGGTCTCAGAACACAAGTTATTAAACAAACTTAAACTTAAATTTAAACTTAGTATTAGTCTTAAACTTAAGCTATAGGCTGGAATGAGTCTACTGGCATATGACAATACTATAAAAATGTGTTAACTAAAAAAATATTTTAATCGTAAATAATTTTTAATATTGTCGTACTAATCAAAATTATATTTGGTTTAAAAATTTAAAACAAAACAACAATTATTTATATATTTCTTAAAGTGAACAAATAAATTTTATTTCAACCTTGCTGTATAATTCTAGTTAGGTAAAACTACTTAAATTACCAAATAATTAATTTAATTGAGTTTGTGATGAGGACTTTCGTAAATATAAATTATTAATTATGTAATTTACTTTATAAATAAATGAGTTTTCAAAGTAATTAAATCTGTTATTTTAAATGGCAAATTGTATTTATTATAAACTCTATTAATGTTAAAACAAATTATTGTTTATTGTTCAATTAAATACATTCCATTTAAATTTAATTTAAAAACCGTTATTTATTTTTTGATTGAAATAACATTTGATTGAATTTATTTAACAAATTTAAACACTTAGTTTCAATTAATATTTTTAAATTAGTTGCAATTGTATTTTTTAATACAATTTATTATATAAAAATAAATTTACAGCAAATATTTTTTAGTAATAAATGTTTTAATTAAATTATTTCTTATAAAAACAGATTTATCAATTAAAATTATATTTTTAGAATATCATTAACTTTAAACATTCTTATTAATGTTATATTATTTTCTATTTTAATAATAATTGTTTTAATTGTATATATTGTTAATACAAATACAATTCAAATAAAAATTAATAAATTAAAATGTATTTAATAATTAAATATTTTAACTTATTCAATTAATAAATCAGATTTGAAATAAACGTCAAAATAATGTTCATTACGAACAACAAATTGGGTTATTATGTAATACGCGATCGCTATTACAATAAGCAATGCTATCATTACTCCAAACACTATTGGTGTTAATAACTGTGTTAATGATTGAATGTTATGAATGACATCTTTTAAAGAATATGTAATTGATTTTACATCAGATTTTGTTAAATTTTGCTTTGATATAAAGTCTGACATGTTCAAAAATTTCCAATTATGTTCAAACGAGTTTGGTAAATTAATCATACAATTGTTTCGTATTGAACTGTTATTATAGTCTCCAATATCTGTGTAATATTAATATAAATTTAATTTTAAAATAAATAATTAATAACATGGTGCAATCAACATTAAACAAATTAAATTTGTAAACTAATCAATATATTTTTAATGTTGTTATTAAATCTATTGAAATGTTTAAACATAAACTTACAACAATTATCATAAATTATATGATAATATCCCAGATCATTTGTTTTAGCAATTGTAACCAAATGAGTGCCAAAATAATTACTCATATTATACACGAATTTATTAATCGGTTCGAATATATGCCAAAAATAATTCAATTTTATATCAATTGATTTATCACTTATTGTTTCATTCAATTCAAACCAAATCAGATATTTTTCGGTTCTTTGATTTTGGAGAACGTAATTGATGTTTGTCTCTATTGAAAGCTCTAATCCAGTAATTTTGTCAATAATTTTTGCTAAATTAAATGATTATAATTTTTAAATATAATCTATATTTTATTAATTAAAAATAATTTTACCTTGACTAATTTTAAATGGCTTATTTGCGGTATTTTCAATTGTTACTTCATTAGAAAAGTTTAATTTTTTATTTGTTTGCCCTAGGATAAATGTAAATGTAATTAATTTAAAAATATATTTTATAAATTTCAATAAATTTAAAAACATTTTGTTATTAAAGTCATCTAGATTAATTATGTAAATTATTTAAAACATATTAAATACTTTTGATTATTTTTATAGATTTAATATGTATTATTTGCCATATTAATTTTAGAAATAGTTTTTAATTGTTCAATTGGATGTTCTATTTAAAAAATATTAAATTTATTTAAAAATTTTTGTTTTATTTTCAATATTAAATTTGTACTTTAATAAACAAAATATAAATATCACAAATTGGCAACATTTGAAACTATCTAATAATTTTAATAATTAATAAAATTAATAAATTTTATTTTTCTAATACTATCTAAATAGTAGAATAAAAACTAATAAATGTAGTGACAGAAATAAAATAATTAATAATAATACAATGTATCTGCTCATATTTTGTTAGAATGTGTTTACAAAACATGTTCAAATTTAGTCTTTAAAAAAATAAAAAATTTTATAATATCTTAATTATATTAAACGATTAATTTTTATTATTAACAATTTAGTAAATATTTCGCTCAATCAAAAATGTATTGATTAAATATAAAATTTTTAATATTTTTTGGTTAAAAATTTAGAATTATTAACACAAAGGATAAATATTTAATTTATTTGGGACTAAACATGTATGTTAAATCAAAAATAATTTAATTTTAAGAACTATTAATTTTATGCGCTTTTAAATATTTATTAAATTGTATTAATTGTATAAAATGTTAAATTTATATTTAAAAATATCACTTAATTTAAAATCAAATGTTATTAGTAATAACTTATTACACAACAAATACCTTGTTTTAAAGCAAACTTCCAATCGTAATCAATTGATGGTCTACCAATAGCACAATAAATATCATACTTCTCGTGATATAAATTGTATTCAATATTAGGATAATCTTCTAAAAAAATATAAATTCAAATTTTATTTTATAATTTTGTATCAATACATACGACAGTCAATTTCATATATCCAATAAAAGCCATCATTCGGCGATTTAGCAAGTTTTACAAAATGATAATTGTATTGATGGCACATTCGATACCAATCACTATTTCTTTGTTTATAAAATATATGCCATAAATATTTTGAATTAATATTGAAATAATTAGCAGGACGTATTCTAGTGCCAAATTGACGTGTTGACCAAATTAGATAATTATTTGTTTTTGCATATTGTACTGAATAGTATGTATTGGTTAGTATTGATAGTTCAAGACTTGTATTTCGATCAATGAGTGGTTTGGGTTCTGAAAACTCTGTCAAAATATTTCAAAATAAAATTTATTATTTTTATTAATTTGAATTTAAATAAATAGAAGATCAAAAGTAGATAAAAAATTTATATTTGAAAAACAATTGTTTTTTTGTTTATATTTTACATTTAATATTATAATATTTAATTATGATACAATTATTACTCTACCATTTTACAAAATATTTTTATTGATCTCTTACTTTTAATTTTATTGCGGATTTCTAAATGGTTAGCTGGTCGATCTATTAAAAATTAAAAAAATTATATTATGTTAATATTATTAATTATTTTATTAAATGAATTATAAAAGTAAAACTAATAAGATATAATTTTAGACATTCAAAATTTATAAATTACTTTATTTTATTTCAATTAAAATTTTTAAAAAAATTAATAATTATAATTTTAATTTTAATATTTATATTTAATATAAAGCTCAATTTATAAATATTTACCAACACACTAAAAATTTAGAATTAGTTTAGGTTTTACCAATTGTACCTGGTCTTAGAAAAAAATTCCAATATAAATTATTTGGATTTCCAATATATTTACATTGAATTGTTTTATAATCAGGCAGGTCATTGATAGCAGTTTTACCGTTTTCTATAGAAAAATATTTAAATTTATTTAAAACATTAAAATTTTATTGTCAATACTTACCACAATTTTTATTATAAATAAAATATAAATTCGTTCGATTCCCTATTTTATTAAGTTTTACTAAATGACAATCAAATTGATTGCACATTTGATACCAATGGCCATTGCTATTTAATAATTTGTGCCAGTATATTTCCAAATTATTATCTGGCTCCTTGGGTAGTGTACTAGTTCCATTTGTCCAAATTATGTATCTCTTTGTATATAGATTTTGTATTGAATAATATGTATTGGTTAGTATCGGTAGATCTTTTCCGGAATAACAATCAATAACAGGCACCGGATCAGTAGGGAATATATCAGCTAGGTAAAAGTTAATATTATAAAATTATAGAAATAATTAAATTAAAATAAAGGCATGCAATTGAAAACGGTTTAAAATCACATCATAACAAAACAAATAATCAATTATTTTTTCTATAATTAAAATAAATTATAATTAATATAACTCATGATTACGATTCTGAAAAGACCAAAAAAGCTTGAATATTCAATAAAATAAAAATTCTTATTCAGTTATAATTACATTTTACTTAAGAGTTATTTAATTAAATTTAAAATTAAAAAATCAATTTAAAATACTTACAAAAAAATTTTTGCCCGTTTTATTAATTTAAATTTAAAATATTTAAATTTAATTATTTTAATAAATGTTTACTAATTATTAACTATTGTTATTAAATGCATAAAAACCAAAAACATAAAAAACCATATTTTAATTAAAACAGTTTATTGTAAACTAAATACTTACATTGAGCATCTAATAAAAATATATATAATGCAAATAATAACAAATACATTTTTACAAAACACATTATTTAATAATTATATATTAAATATTGAATTTAATATTATGTTATTTTAAAATTTTAGCAGTGTTATTGCTAAATTTTTTGCATAGTATCTAATACAACATATCATATATTAAAAAATATTTTTTAGTATAATAATTAACTAAGAATTAATTGGCATTTAATTATTTATATCAATATTAAACAAACAAATTATAAATTAATTAGTTAATCTGCATTTGCAACTAACATAAACAATTTTTATTAATATTTTATTTAATTATTGTTTAATCTAAGCTTTTGAATCTTAAGAAATGTTTCATTGCCTTATTAATTAATTTTGTTTTATTTTATTTTTATTTATATTTTAATTAATTTGTTGTGTGATTATTTATAAACAGACATAATTGCTTATTATTATAGACTTTGCCTATTTAAAAATTTAACATTTAGACTGACGATTAGTTTTATGTTTTGTCAAATCACACAAATACTGTGACTGTTAAATGAGTTCTGTAATTAAATATACATAATATTTTTGATAATTTTTAATAAATGTGGAAAATTGAAATTTAGGTTATTTAGGTTTGTTGCAAGCAGATTCTATAATTGATTTTAGGCATATTTTCTTTAAAATAATTTATTCCTAAGCAAGCATAAGCAAGAATAATCAAGCAAGATAAAAATAAATTATTTTTAAGAAAATATGCCTAAAATCAAATGTGGATAAATAACTAAAAATAACAAATTAATTAAATTAAATTTAAGAAGTAATTCGAATCTATATAAAAACAATAAAGATTTTGAACGTTTAATGTAAAAATAGCTTTAATCGTTTTTCCTCGATTTAATTGATAATTACTTTAAATTGTTTTAATAAAATTTTTTAAAAATTAGAAATTGTCTCAAAACAAATAATGCTTTCCTGTTTAAAATATGCAAAAAAAACTCCGCGCACGTTTTATGCATTTGTTTGTTTTTTAGCCAAATAAGTTTGATAGTATCATTTTGCAAACTATAAGTGCATTCATTATGTGACGCACAATTTGCAGCCAATTACAACGACTTTGGCACACTTCTCGTGCAATCCTAAAGTCTGCATTTTTGCTTCAATTTTATAATTTTCAAGCGATTCTGATGCACTTGTTATTTCAATTCATTACCAGAAGCAGAATACGGTTGACATTTAAATAGATTTTAATTATAGTTTGCCAGATGCTGAATGCGGTTGGCAATTGTACAATTTCTTAAAATTTATTTGAAAAAATCTTGTTTGTTAAAAAAGTGTTGTAAAATAAAAATTAAATAATAATTTATAAATGAAATTATATAAGATTTAGTTAAGTAATTTTCAAATTTATTTCAAAAAATTGCAAAAGGTTTAAAATTTATTAATTATTGTTTTTATGTTTTAGTAAATAATGACTAAATATTCTATTTTAGTATAAATTTATAAATATTAAAATTTTGAGATTAAGAGTTTTATAAAACGTCTGTTCTGATCTAGTAAATTGAATTTTCAAAAATATTTATTTGAAAATATATTAAAATTCTTAAAGTCTTATTTAAATTACATTTTTAAATTATTTTTTAAAATATTTTTTTAAATGTTTATATTATTTTAAAATCCGTTTATATGTCTGTCAAACCGAATAATGTATTGTTAATAATTTATTTATGTTTAATATTAGAATTAGTAGTTTTAAACTAAAATTTAAATTAATAAATAAATAGTGGATTTTTATCAGAGATTAAGAGGTAGATTATTTAAAAATCCTATTAATTTTTAAAATTGGCATTTACTTCCTCCGTTCCTTCTTAAACATTATCGTAAAAATGTACCTTTTTTACTTTTTTATTTTAGCCTAAAAATAGAAAATTTTTATAATTTGGTGCTAAATCCGGTTTAATCCCAGTTAAATCTATTAAATTTAATACAAATCCAATTATATCAGCTAAAATTAACAAAAAGAGTTTTTTCCATGGTGCCCTTCAGATTTATGGACATAATTCCTTCATTGATTCTATTTGGATTAACAGATCTTCTCTATATCTGATTTTGTTATTGGCAAAAATTATATAAATTTTAAAAATATTTTTCAATTTAATTTAAAATATTAATATAAAAACAAAAGTTAAATTTATTTTTTATAATTAAAAATTTAATAATGTTATTTTCACTATAATATGTGATTTAATTAATAACTGTTTAGATAAAAATTATTCTTCTAACTATAGACAATAATGCACTAAGCTACATTTTGTTTTTAAAATTAAAACTTAAATTACAGACAAACTAAATGTGATATTTTAATTATTTTTTTACTATCACATACAAATTCTAAAGAAAAATTAATAATTAAAATAAATTTTTATATAAAAAATTATGTTGTAACGAGAAATGACATTTAATATATATAAACATAATTTTCAGATTGTTATAAACTAGTACCCAGATATAAAGTGGAGTCTAAATACAAGCTGTTTTAATTAAATACAGCTTAGTCAAAGAAACTTTTGAATACAATATTATAAATATAAAATATTTAAGAATTAGTTATTTATTTCTAAAAAATTGTGCATTTTGTAAAACACTATTAGTGTTTTAACCAATTATTAAGTACCTTTATCAATATTTTTCCGGCGGGATAAATTATTTTAGTATTATAGATCTCATCAAAAGACACCTTTTTGCCGTTAAAACCATATATTTAAAAAATTTAGTTTTCGAGTTATATAATATCAAAGTTTTGATTTCAATAGGAATTTGACCAAAATTTCAATTTTCAAAAATTAATTTAACCCCCGTCCCCCACTTATTTTTGCGTAAATTTTTTTTGAACAATTTACTAAAAATAAGAAAGTTTTTAACCTGGGTCTCCAAGAGAATTCACGGGATTTTTTGTATTTTTTAAATATATTTTTTATATTGCAACAAGACGTGGACTGACAAAATCTGGACCAGCAGGCATCAGTGATATTTTGCCGTAATTCAAGTTAGTAAAGTATGCAAAACTTGTAGGAATTTTAGAATCTGAATTAGAATCAGAGTCAGAGTCAGAATCAGAGTCAAAATCAGTCAGTTTCAGAATTAGAATCTCGTAAACTCTATTGGAAACTCAGTTTAAAGCTCTAACTCTAACTCTGACTCTGATTTTAGTTCTGATTCTAAAACTCCTACAAGTTTTGCATACTTTAATAACTTAAATTACGACAAAATATCACTGATGCCTGCTGGTTCAGATTTTGTTAATCCACATGTTTTTGCAATAAAATCTATGTTTAGTTTTGTAATAATTAATGTTTATATGTTAATAACATTAACATTACTTAATTTTTAGGCATATCTCCAAATTTAAATTTATTGACATATTTTATAATATTTACTGTTTTAATAATATTAATTGTTTTGACTGTAATTATTGGATTTCAAATACGTTTCAAACGAATTAAGGAAAAACTAAAGCAAACACAACAACAAAAATTACAATAAGACTGATCACCATGAACATTTATATGAAGCAGTTAATTATAATTTAGTACCTAATGAACCAAGATATTATACATCTATTAAACATACGTATACTGATATATATCTCGAATGAATTTATTAATATTTGTTAGTATTCTCAAAACCTCAAAGCCTGTTCTTAGCACTTATAGTAAATACCAGCCATTGCTAGCAATGTTTCGGACATCGCAACATTTAAATATACTTGAGTCTTATACCAAATTCATTTTTATAAAAAAGATTTTTTAAATATTTTATAAAATCTATTGCAAGGATAGAAAACTCAAACTTTATTTGCTAAAATTTAAATACATAATATATATTAGATTTTTAGTCAGCTGGTTTTAACTTGAATTAGCAAAAATTAAACAAACTTAACCAGTGTTACAATTATTATAAATTTTTTCAAACGTTTTGATTTGTATTGTTTTGTTCATTATTAGTATTTATTAAATCTTTGTTTTATTAATTAATTCTAATCATTTTAAACCCACTATTCATTTAATATTCATAGTATTTGTGTAACTTATTATTATATAGAACCAAGTTCTAGGTTAATCTTTTGACAGTTAATCACTAATGTCTTTAATAAGTAAATTAAAATTTACGGCTTTTCTATCCTAGATCTATTGTTTGATTGCTAATATTCTTTTAAATTAAAAAATTGTATTTTATTTTATTTTAGTAAAATATTAGAATTAATATAATATTATATAAAAATTCAACATACATAATTTTAATTATGAATTGCACTAACATTTCTGTTGTTAAGTAGGTGATTCATGAATTGCATTAAATCATTTTTTTATAAACTTATCTTAAATATTAATCCTGTATTAGAAAATTGTCCAGGAATACATAATTTATTTTTAAAATATTAATTAATTAATATTATAAATTTTTGCTTGACAATTTTTACTGATTTATTTTTAATTAAATACAATTAATAAATTTTGTTTGCAAAATTTAAAAAATATAAGTATTACATATTTATATAAATAGTAAAATAATTAAATATTATAAATAATGTTACATTTGTTTAATACAGTATTTTTGTGCAAGATGCTCTTTTAATTTTAAAAATTAATACATTTATTACATAGTAGAATGCATTAAGTAAAATTAAATCAAATGAATGCATTCTTTTAAACGGAATGAAAATTTTATCACAAGTTTTCTATTAACTTCTTTGACTGTAATTTTATCAAAAACTTTGATTTTAGAGCATATACTGTAGTATGTTTGGATTAACTTAGAAATACTTTTAGCGAAATGCATATATTTTTGGCGAAATTGATTTGTCTATTTGGAAAATCTGGAGTTAACAATTTTTAAATAACAAATTTAATTTTATTATGGAATTTTGGTTGTTTATAGTAAATCTCGCTTATAGTAAGCAAACTTTACAGAACCAAGCTGTTTTCTTTATCCGTAATAGATTGTAATTTTTGCTAATTAGTAGATTTAACAACTAATTAATGTGAAACAATAACAGTACTTAAAACAATAAAAACATTGATTTTATTAATAGGGATAATTAGTTTAGTAATTATTGATGCAAATCTATTCAGGAAATATCGTTTTTGTTTGAATATTAAGCAATTATTTTATTACATTTTAATTGTGTTTGCACAAACTTATTTATATTTTTTCAAAAATGTACTCAAAAATATTAATAGTATTTATTATTAATATTTTTTCAACAATTAAATCTAAACAAGGTAATTAAAAATAATTAATATTTTATTGAATTTTATTATAAATATTTAATTTAAAATATCAATAATATATTTTGACAAATGTTTTAGTTTTAGAGCTTATTATAGATGGGAATACAGGCGAAGAACTGCCAATTCTAACCAATACTTATTATACTATACAAAATAAAAAGACAAAAAGATATATTAATTTGACAAATTATTTATATTTAATTAATAATGATATAAATAAATCAACAGGGCATTTGCTTAAAAATTTAAGCGGAAGTTGGTACGAATTAACTATAAATGATAATATTTATTATGACGTAAAAATTGTCAATTCGCCAAAAATGGGATTTTTTCGTATATATGTCAAACAATGCGGTCTCTATTTACAAACTTATTTTTTGTTTTTATGTTTAAATTATATTTTCATTTTGTAAATAAGGCAATGAAAATTATCTTATTTCGGATTTAAATTCAGCCACTGTGCATTGCCAAACAAAAACTAATGTTAAAGATGATAATGATTATTTTAATTGGATATTAAATCTTAAAAATACAGGTAATAAATAAAATTTAAACTAACATTATTATGATTTACTAATAATTTCTACTTAATAATATTTAATTAAAATTTATTATCTATTATAAAACAAGACTGAACAGTATGATCTTAATACATTTTTGAGGGAAAGTTGGCAAAATTCTATTTGTTAGATAAGAACAGACGCTTTAAAACTTCAATTCAACCACCAATATTTTAATATTTATAGCTTTATACTAAAACAGAATATTAAATCATTATTTAATAAAATATTAACCTATAATTAAAATATGCATAATATTATCTGTTCAGTATATAATTGCACAAAGTTTTATAAAGCCGCGCGCGCGACCTGTTTTACCATTGTCGCCGAAGATGTGTTCGATTTGTTCTTTGATATATTCATTATGAGAATTATATTTAAAATATTT
>JAQFXP010000371.1:0-32301 GCA_034693685.1 Belba bartosi | reverse complement strand
TAATAAAATATTATTACAAAATATAATTTTAATCAAAATGCATTTAAATTTCTGAAGTAATATAATGTAAATAAATATAAATTTAAATTAATAAAATAATTTTTTCTTAATTTAAATAAAACAAATTTAAATATATTTTTTCAAATTTATTAGATCTGTTTTGTTAAATAATATTGTGGCATTAATCAAGCTAATTAGTAACTTTATTTAATCTGTCTGACCCACTAATTAACTCAACTAAACCACTGACTGCTCAGAGAGCTGTCACATCAAAAATCTTAATGATTTTTGGTTAATTTAAAAATCCCAATCTAATCGATTGTTAATTAGTCTAAATTCATTTCTATGTCTTACTTAAATTACAAATTAAAATATAATTAATATATATTTAAATAATTAAAGACCTCAGAAGAGGCATAAGCCTCTCTGAGGCGAGAAATACTATTTAAAATAAACTTACATTTTGATTTCTTTTCCAAAACCAATTTTATTCGATTAAACAAAAATAATAAATGAATACAATATAAAGCGTAAGACGCGAAGTGAACAGTTTCAAAGCTGAGAATTGAATGTATAAAATGCGGAATATTTTGTAATTATAATTTAAAAATATAGTCTCTACTACGGGTACAAGTGGTATAATTATTGGTTGAATTCAAGTTCTCTGAATGTAATTCCAAAATCCTTTTGTTGTTGAACTTGAATTCAAACCAGTAATAAACTCAAAGAAAGTTCAAATATGTTTAAACTTTAAATGTCATTAACCTCTTAATAAGTAATTTTTACTTGAATTCCAAGAGTTTGTTGATTTACAGGAATTTAATAAAATCTATATTATATTCTACAATATAATTTGTAAATTTATTAATTTTATTTGGGTTTTTACAGTTTTTATATTCATTTATAATATTAAATGCTTCTGGACCATGCACATATATTGGATACATTTTGCCTGATATGTGAAATATAATAAATGTTGGATGCTTATTTATAGCAAAATTGTAGAACGCCTTTTTTAATTAATATAAATAAATAATTCTAGAAATAAATTTAATTAGTAGTAAAATTTCATTAAAAATATTTTCCTGTCAAAATATATGTGTTTACTATAATAATTAAATTTAAATATATTTTTTATTATTTTTATTTTTGATAAAATTGTTTTTATACTTTTGCCTTGTATAAAGTGTCGTTTGAAGATCTACCAAGAGGGAGTTAATTTTTTTAATTTAGTCTAATAATATAGCTTTGTTTTAAAGTTTTGGCAAATTAAATTAAATTTATGCCGCATAAGATAGAAAGTATAAAGCGTTGGTTTACTTGATTTAATAATGATTAGATGTTTGATTTTAGATTTAAGTTTTTAACATTGGTTTGAGTGCGTTTGTATCGACTTAAGCGAAATTCATTTGAACTAATCCATTTTTAATCGAATTACAACTACTGATAAAAGAATGCAAAACAGCGAATTTGCCAAAACATATGTATTTTGAGCAAAAATTTTCAAATAATATAATTGATTTTTGAAAACATAATTTGTCATAAAATTAATATAAAAATAAATTTAAAATTTCTAAAAGAAAACAATAAACAAGAGCTAACAAATCTCATTCAAATATATTTGAAATATTATTTGCTTTACAAAAACAACATACAAAAACAGATAATGATTTAATTCAATTACATATTGGTCATACAATTAATCAAATAAACAATAAATATAAAAGTTATAAAACTTAATCGTAATGGAAATGCTATTGAATTTTTAGACTCAGAAGTCAGTCAATTTTTCATTTAAAACATACGTTTAATTTTATAATTTTAATGTTTAATTTTGCATTTGTATATTATTTATTTATTTACAAATAAAAAGTTAGTTTTACTTTAAAGAAATGTATCCAATAGAATAAATTACGTTTATTATTTATTTTGTTATTAGGATAATTTTCGCTCAAAATTCATTTCGCTCAAATTAATATAAACCTTTCGAGTATCAAGTAAATAGAATTTAACAAGTAAATGTATTAAAATCATAATGTTTATTCTTGCTTATTTATTATTTTATATATTATTTTATTTTAGGTTTTTTAATTAAGTTTAGAAAATATTAGCTTAGCCTTATAAATCAATTTATTTTAATTAAATTTGCAATATATTTTTTTAATAAAAAATACAAAATACATAATTTGTCAATTAATTCATACAAATGTGCAAAACATTTTCGCAATTTATTTTCAATAAAAATAAATAAACTAGAAATTTTAGTGTAATTTATAAAATTTGTAGTATTATCAGGTTTAATATAATCGCATTTTCTTCTGATATACCGTACAATATCCATGAAAATTAAGTTTTAAGATAAAAATTAATATACTATAGATGCTAGGTCAATTTACTTTTTAGAATTTTTTGCAAATGTAATCATGGTATGCATAAAATATTTTTTTTTAATTTTAAATTTCTAAACTTAGTAACTTATAAATTTTATAACAAACTTGTAAGCTAAATTTTTAACAATAAATTTTGACTTAATATAAAAAATAAAGTTATAATTTTTTAATATTTTATGCATAATTACATATTTGCATAAAAAAATTTAAAATTTAATCATTTTTAAAATTAATTACAATTAAATTTGTTTTAAAAAATTTATTTATTTATTTGGTGAGTATTTAACTAAATATTTAAAATTTTTATAATTATAATAAAATTTAAGCATACTGAAATTTTTTAAAAAATATTTATTAAATTATTATAAATAATAAATAAATAAATTTAAAACAAAATCGCTATTAAATTACACATTTTAGCCAAAAGCAAACAATTAATATTAAATTTTTAATAAACTATTTTGCCGACATTTCTATAATTCTTAAAAACATAACTGAGAGCAGAGACAAAATCTGTAAATAAATTAAATTTTTAATTATTTTAATTTTTAAAAAATAATTTGCATTTACTTCATAACATTGAAAATAATTGATAATAAATAACGTATAACACGAAAACCCAACGCGTTTTTGACCAATTCTTTCAATCATTGAATGCAACTAAAAATTAAATAAAATTAATTTAATTTAATAAAACATATTATTAACCTTTATATTCAATGCCAACTTATGAAGCCAAAATTTTTTATTTGAATTTCGATTTAATAATAAATTTGAAGCGTTTAAGGAATTTAAAAGTTTATACGATTTATTCGCTTTGGAATTAACTGACGAAGCCGTGAATATTAGAAACAAAAATATTGACATCATTATTGAAAAAGTGTAACAAAATATTAATTTCAAAATAAATATCATTTCAGCAAAAATAATCAAATATAAAGCAAATGTATTGATTGAACCCAAGAATAGCCACAAAATAAATATAAATTTTGACCAAAAGTTTGTGTTATATTCATTCACTAAGTTATGCATAAAATTTAAATCACAAATAATTTTGTGAATATTTTTTAAATATTTTGAATTTTGATGAAATTTTAAAATTGTTGTATTAATAGATTTAATTTTGAGTTTAATATAATAACAAATTAAATATAAATATAAGCCTTGATATAAAATTATATTAAAAATATAGTAGGCATATATAGTGAAATGAACAAAATTGATCAAGCCAAATATGATTATTTCAAAAAATGTACAATTGATTATATATGGAGTAGAAATTATTGTCCAGGTTAATAAAGGTAGTATAAAAATGTTATTAATATAAACAACTTTTAACAATAATTTGGTTAATTTGAGTAAAGCTAAAATTTCTGATCTATTAGTGAAATAAATAGCTTTAGGCGAACGCAAACCCGACATCATTTCGAATACCGATAAAAACGTCGGTTTTATACTATTTCTATAGTTGTAATACCAAATCAGTTCAGAACTAATTGTCAAACAATTAAATAAAATTAACATAAAATTGAAATAAATATTAATTTCAAAAATTTTCGTAAAATCGCCTAAATATAGAAATGAATTAAAGTTTGGAAACAATAAACTAATTATTTGTTTACAGAATTGTATAATAAGTACCGAAAAGATAAGAATCGGTTTATGTATTAAACTTCTTCTCTCGTTATGATTGGTTGTAAAACACAAACCAATTCTAAACAACTGATTGTCTGCCGATTCAATCACCAGATCTGACGGCAATACACGGTTTACATCGAAAAGCATTTTGAGAACAATATTAACACACTATCTAAAAAATTTATTATTATATTTTAGATTTTATGTTGGTCAAAATAATAAAACAAAGAATAAAATTTTTATTCCCTTTAAAGGCACAAATATTGATTTTATTATGCCAATTAAATTTAAAAATATCATTTTAAAATGTTAAGCATTTATTTCAAATATATATAATAAACATTTAAAAATGTAATATAAAATAAATTATTTTAATATCATTATATTTTGTATTTTGTTGGTTAATATTACTTTATATTATTTTCAAATATTAAACTGCAATAAAATATAAAATAAAAATTTATTTAGTAAGAAATACATTAAAAATATTTTTAGTTTAAAACTTTATATAAACTGTTATATAAAATAATTTTTAATATATAACTTTTAAAAGTCTATTACAAAAATACGTAATAAACTTCAATATAGTCTACATAAAAGTAAAAATTAATGTAATTATATTTTGGTTTTCTTGTATTAATTTGACGATTTTAATATTTAATTTGTTCTACAGATAATTATAATTTTTTTTAAATACAAAATTCAGCAATTTGTTTTAATCTAGAGCTTGTATCAGAATACAGTAATACCTTTATAATTTCACAGTTATGGGACCAAAAAAATTATTAATGTAAAATTAAGGATGTGAAAATATAAAGGTATTTTAAATTATTTTTTTACTAAAAATAATTTAAAATACAATTATTTTTTTATAAAAATAATCTTGAATGGGAATTTAAAACTCAAATTAACATATATAATATTTAATTAATATTTAATTTTAATTTTTGCACACAATTAATTTGAGCAGAAAAGTTAACACAGAGTTAACTTGAATAAAGTATTGTATGTTAAATGAGGATATTAAAGACATTTATTCATATTCTTGTAATTCACTATTTTATAAATTATTAATAAAGTGTGTCTTTTCTTATTTTCAATAATTTTTGTTAATTTACACAAAATTAAACTCAAAATAATGGACAATAATTGTAAAAAAATGTGAAAATAGAAAAACAAATTAATGAATAAATTGATTAAAATGTGCGTGAAAGCGAAAATATAAAATTGTGAAATTAACTTTATACTTTAGCATAGGTCCCAAGATGGGGTTGTAAATATTTGTAAAATAAAGCAGTTTGTGAAATTAAACAATGTAATTTTAGAAATGTTTTACTTGTACGTAGTAATATTTTATAAATAAATTACAAATTTTTAAAGTAATTTTTGTTAAAAAATTATTTCTAATTTTTTTATAAACTTAAAAAATAAATTTATTTCTGAATTTAAATTCTATTAAATGACATTATTTTGTTTTAACACAAAATCTTTTCACTTAAAACTATTTACGAGCGGTTGATAAACATTGGATGAAATGTCGGTATTGTTTGTAAACCGTATTTGCATTGCCTTTGGTTTCGACTCCTAGACTGTTGTCCAAAATATCAGTTCCGCAAAACTAATTGTTCTTTAAATGCACTAACGGCTCAACTCTGGTGCTATCAAACAGATATTGTGCGCAATATATGGACAGATCTGTTGACTTCAGTCAGCGTCGGGCAGTCGGAAGAATAAATATATTTCGATAAACAAGCGATCAGTTTATAAACTAAATTTCCGTAAATATAGGTTTTAATTGAATTTAATTTTTGATTAATTTTTAATTATTGATTTTTTCTGATTAAGTAAACCGACGATTGGCCGAAAATATAGAGGAAGGATAGCATAAACTAAAGTCAAACTAAATAAGTTATAAGCAAAAAATGTTTTATATTAAAAAAAATTAATAAATTTGACAATTAATTATATTTCTATCAAAAATAATTATATTCAAAAAACACATAATATTTAATATTTTAAAATAAAATTATAATAATGTCTTGGCTTTAGAAATCTGCTTGCTAAGCACCGTTAGATTAAGCATTACTGGGTTGACAGTGTCTCCGATAGAATTTGATGTGTAAGCACCGGTAGAATCCCATTCAACAAAACGGGAATTTTGTTTGACGTTATAAAAGAGTGATATAAGAGTCGGTGAAAGTTTCAAATACTTTATTGATAATTGATTTGATATACAGTTAATATAATTAATATTAATGTAAATAAGACGTACAGTGTCTGACAATCTAACTATTAAATGCATTTCAATATTTAATACAATTACAATAAATTAGTCTAAAGCAGTTATCTTTAATTATAACAGTTTAAATGTAATAGTTTATTAAACATGCAAATACCATAAATTTGATTATGCCTAAATAGATTCTAACGAGTGTTTGCAAATGTATTGTTTTGTAATTTTTAATAAATAATAAAAAAGATACATAACAATTGTGAACTCTTAATAATTGGAACCAGTGCCTTATTATAAAAAAATTCATATTCTTTTATATATTTTAAGAATGTTTATTTATTTAATTAAACAAACGAATATATTTTAACTGATACCGCAATAGCTGTTTTAAAGTTGAAATCAAACCATGCTCTCATGATAAACTGTGTTTAATAAACATGAAGATTTTTATTTCGATAATAAGTTAGGTAGCGGTTCTCTAAGAATATCTTAACTCAAAATACATTCACAGATCAATTCTATCTCAAGTTTTATATTTTTAACTTATTATTTATTTGAGTAATTTAATAGCAATCTTTTTTATCAATCAACTTATTTAATCAAATTATTTATTTTCCAAATTAAACAAGTAAAAGTTGATTAATAAAAACATTATAACTAGACCTGGGAAATGTTTAAATTTTGCGCTCAAAAATTCAATTAAAAGTTGTACTAAGTGTAAGAACTGTGCTATATAGTACAGTAGTGCAAAAAGTTGATTCAAAAAATTGATTACTATTTTTTAATTTCTAAACTTTGACAATTAAAATTGCTATATGTTTCAAAATTCAAGATATTTGTCCTTAACTTTTACTATTTAGTTAATATGCATAAAAGAAATATTTGCAATGTTCTATAAATGCAGATACACTGTTTTTGTTTGTTTAATAAACACTTTTTAAACTCTAGAACATTTTGCAACTATAATTAAACTTTACTAAATTAATGAATATGTAAACTTTTTATTGCTATTTATAAGACATAGATGTTTTGAATAAAATAATAGTTTCAAACACGTAGTGAGAAGCAACTTGCAAGATTACAAAGAACGTCTTCATATACTGACTCGCGAGTCAGATTTTCCCAGGTCTAATTATAAACAATAATTTATAACAGTTCTAGGATAAGTTATTGAGATTTTATACTTTCTGAATTTATCTTAAGTAGAGCTAGACCTTTTAATATCTTATTTCATTAAAAATTAAAATCTTTGATTAAACTTAACGTATCATTTATTTTAAATTTTATTCTTTGAAATACAAAATCTAGAATTTTTACTTTGAATTTAAGCTTCAAGATCTAAAGCTATTAATATCATTGTCATTTCTCATATGACTATTAGTTACTATTGCGTTGACTTGTTTAAATTTTTATAATAGCAAGTTATTTAACATATTAAAAATGTGCAGAACATATACAAATTATTAGAAATAAAAATTACCTTGCTATAATCAGAGACAGTCATAAGATAAGAGATCAAAATATTTGTTAACTTTTATATCTTGATGTAATAAACCGATATAAATAAGGGTACAAATTATGATAGTTTTAGTTAATTAGTTATAATTTATGCAATTATCCAACCATGCAACTTAAGGTTAAAGAAAAAGACACTCTTGATTCAATTGATACACGAATGTTTTAACTTGACATTTATTTTAATTCATCTGTAGAGTAGCTAATAATTATCAAAACTTTTATATATTTCAAACTAAAAAATGTTTTTTATAAGTTTAAAAATAATTTGTCAATTTAAACAAAACAAAACAAAAATTAATTTTTTTATCAATCAACAACATTTATTTAACATTTTAGTATGGCACAACAGTACTATCACCAGCATTATTTCATGCAAATGGATATATTTATTTAAATACAATATTTACTAAAAACATATTAATAGTTAAATATTTTTATTAATTAACGTTTATTCAAATAGAATGGGTTATTTGCATTAATATGTTTGAACTGAGCCTGCACATCTCCATTTATTTCCTCATAATAAGGTAATTCTTTTTGCATGCGCTCGAACCAGGCCTTCAGATTCGGTAAATCATTAATATCTTTGTAGTCATTAATAGACATAACAGTAGTGGTCGCGAGCACTGACAGGTCGGCGATTGTCAGTTGATCTCCGGCCACATACTTGTTGTCACCAATTAAAGTGTCCATTAGTTTGATTGTGTTTTTATAATTTGTTGTCTGCAGTTCTGTCGGCTCTAAATCTCGGATTACTTTTATTAACTAAAAGTGAATATATTGTAAATTAAAGTAATTTATATTTAATTAATAAACATATTTACCAGTCCTTCGCGTACTGTTGGATAATATGAGGAACAATCGAAGTTAAGCATTCGGTCCACTATTGCTCGCTTATGGACATCAGTTGGAAATAATGGACTATTTGGCGCATATTTGTTGCAAAAGTATTGCATAATAGCTCTACTCTCCCAAAGAACAAACCCGTTGTCAACAATTGCCGGCACTTTTCGGACCGGATTAATCTGGAAAATAAATATTTGATTTAATTTTAAAATTATATTTTATTAAATTAAAAGTTTGAGTGTTTAAGCACATTATTTTTAAATAAAATACAATTCTTAGTTTTGGTCAAATCATAAATTAATTTCAAACTATATCCTTGAACATTTTCAGAATTTAACCAGGGCGTTTTCTTTAACAAAATTCAATTTAAATATAAGCTTACAATCAGACGCATATTTTATTTGTTCTATACGTATGGGTATTGTTTGGTTATATGAATCAATTGTTTTCGAAACTGTCCTTATAAAATATTACAATTTGTCATTAATTTATGATGTGTTTAAAAGTAAGAAGTGGCATGTTTTAATTTTTTAAATATTTATTATTTTTTATAATGGAATAAACACAGTAAATTTTATTAATTTTATTTACTTTAAATTGGAAAATCAACATACCCTTTCAAACTCAGGTTTAAAATGTTCATGTTGTCTTAAATTTAAAACTTTAAGATTTAACGGAATATTTAGATGTTTTGCCGCCATTAGTACAGCTCTTGATGGAGGGCTCAAAGTTATGAGATATAAATCAATTGCCATTTTAAACAATTAATTCTAAAATTAAATTTAAATTAAATTAAAGTATTAGAAAACAATAAAAACAATTATTGATTAATGATGTTGAACTAAATTTATGAATCTAATACTTTACTTTTATAAATCCAATTTAATAGCAATTTAGTATAATATGATTGCAAAATATAAATACAATTAATTTATACAATTAACATAATAAACCAATAAATAGATCAAAAAATAGTATTAGATTACTAGATATACAATTTTAAAAATTATCAAAATACATATATTCCTTAAAAAACAATTATAAAGTCAAGGAAAACCACTTAAATAATTTCTCAATAATTATTTCATTAAAACCCCTTAATTAATGTTAAATATTTTGATAAGCCATTAGAAATATTACTGATTAAATTAGTATTACTTTTTAGACCTAAACTCAAAAACATTTTTTACTTTCTTGTCTAACCCTGCTATAAAGATAAAACTGTAATTTTATTAACCTAAAAATGTTTATGATTTCAATAATTTTGAAAATAGTTAAGTTAATAAAATTTTATGATTTGATTTATGATTTGAATTAGTAAAAATATTAAATTAAATTTATGCGATAATGCATTATTGCAATGGCATTGATATTGTTTAAATACACAAGTTTAATTTAACTTTTTAAGTTAAATAATGATTTATTTCTTATTGCAATAGCTTAAAATAAATATAAACTATAAACAACCACCTGTTGAATTTTTAAAAATATACACACATGTAAAATAAATTGTATAATAGACTAATATAATAGATTGTATGATAAACTTGTGTAATAAATTATAAATATATATATATATACTGTAGTTTATTGTAAAATTTTAAGAAATACAATAGAGACAAAATACGAATTGTTTAATTTGTAAATTATATATTTAAAATTTACTTTATTTATATAACAAGTAATAAAAAATAAAAAATAGATTTATATATACCGGTACATTGCAAAAATTATTTAGCAGAAAGATTTTAAAAATAAAAATAATTATTTCTATTACTGTTGCTACAATACATTAATATTAAATTTAGTTTTTAAATTAGAATTTTATACACAACACATAAGTTAAAATTTTTAAATAGAAAATTTGTTTTTATTTTAAACTGTATCTGGTAAATAATTTTTTAATTTTAAAAATTATAACTAACATTAATATTTTAACCTATGGTGATAAAAAATTGTTTCTTTAAAAACACTTAAAAATGTTTAAATTATATGAGTAACAAATATTAGATTTTTGAATTTGTATTGTTGGTTAAAATTGTGTTGTCAAAATTTTAAAAAATAAAAATACACGTGTCTAATTATTTTTAATTTAGCTTAAATATTTTGCTGTGTAGTTTTTACAATGTTAAAAATGTGTGCTTGATTGATTAAAAAAATATTTTATTAATAGATAATGTAAGTTTATAATAGTAATACAGTTTATTTCACTAATTTATAAAATAAAGTTAAATTTTAAATCATTAAGTTTAATATATTGTACAAAAATATTTAAAATATGTGTTGTCTGCTACTTTGCGTGTTTAATTAATAAATCTATTAAGCTATGTAACAAACAATTATTGATAACTTAAAGATTTGTAAAAAAAATATTTTAATAAAAAAAACTTAATATAATTATTAATTACAATTAACAGTTTTTCAAAAATGCTATTTTATACTTAAAATTATTTATTTTTACAGTTGTTAACCAAATTAATTCGATGTTAACTTAAACATTTTAAAATTTGAAAATCTTTTTCATTAATATTACTGCAAATATTCAAATAATTTCTAAATATTACAGTATTTACAAATTATTGGTAAAACAAACAAAATTCTAATCAATCTTATTAAATAATACATTTAATAGGGGTTTATTGTAATATTTTGTAAAAAAACTTAAGTTAAAAAAATATCTAAACTTTAAACAAAACTTGACTTAAAATATATGTTTAAATGCCAATTTTTACCTGTGATAATCCAACTTACTTTTAAAATCAATTAATGTAATTCTTTTATAATTAATAAGTAACTAAAAAATATAATGACCTTTCCACACTAAAATAATTATATTTTTAACCCTGAAGTCTCAAAGAGTTAAGAAATATTCTCATATTTATATTCAAAATTGAACTGAATTTCAAGTGAGAACCAATTTCTATTCAATGAATTGTGAAATTGTTTTTATTTTCATTCAGAGATTTACGATAATTGTATCAATAATTTGTTTTTTTGATTTTTTTTATCCTTCAATTTCTGACACAAAAGCTATGGTTTTTCCAAAATGTAAATACTTTAAAAAATAAAATGAATTAGAATATAATAGGAATTTCAATGCAAACATATTTTTAATAAGGTGACATTTATATAATCTGCAATTAAAATTAAGTTATTTTGTTACAAAATATATTAAAATTTAAAAAATAATAGATATAAACATTTTATATTTTAACTCAATCAAAATTTAAATATTATAACTTATAAGCATGCACACATAAGAAGCAAATCAAATGTTAAATAAACACATCAATTATTAAATTTAAAAATATTGTATTTAAAATATTTATAATTTGTTTAAATTTTTCTTCTTTTAATAAAATCAGAGATTAAAAAGTTTGGCCAATTGAGGGGGAAATTGGGGAAGAGATTTTCAAAAACGCTTAAAAAGTATTAAAAATTACTTAATTTTATATGCAGTGTAATCTAATTTAACCCAGATTTAAACTAAATTTAAATAGAATTTAGTACCAATTTAGAAAAGTTTTCAAATTTTCATAGAATTAGAAAAATTAAAATACTTTTTCGCAGATCAAATGGTACTGAAAATCCGCATTCTCAATTTCTAAATAAAACTATTTTTAAGCAAATAAATACAAAAATAATAAACTTAAAAACAAATTATTTATACTGTCTAATTTTATCAACTAAAAATATCCCTGATTTTAAAAATTGGCGTTTACATTCCTTAGCATTTGGTCCGTAAAAAGATACCAGTCCCCTGTTTTACTGGTCACCTTCGGTAGCATCCAAATTTTTTAAAATAAATTTTATTGTTGCAATTAGAAAATCTTTTCTAAATTAGTAATAAATTCAATTTAAATTGAGTTAAGGAAGTTTTAAAAATCCCATCCCTAATCCTCTCTAGATTAATCAAACTTTTGAATCCCTAACATAACTAATATACATATTGACAATTTGTACAAGTTTAAATAAATTTTACCTTAATTAAAAATTTATAAATAAAAATTATCTAGCAAAATTCTGTATAACAAGAATTATACGTTAACAACAACTTTAACAGGTTTACGAAAAGCTATCAAATATATTGTTTTCGAAAGTGTTTCAACTAATTTTCAAACAAACAAGGAAAGTTTTTGTTTAATTTAAATAAAGTGGATTAAATACTAATGCAAAATATTTAGCGCTTCTATTTTTAATTAGTTGTTAAGCAAATAAGTGGACACTAACTAAAATGCATACAACTTATGGAAAGTTTTATTTCCTTCTCCTCAGAAATAAGTTTTTTTATCCTTCGATTGGTATTTCAAAAAATGTTTTTTCACTTTTGATAAGAACTATTGGCAATGAAACGAATTTAATAAAATTTTAACATTTTAAACTAAAAAATAAAATATTTCACAAGCAACAAATTTATTCAATAAAAATCATAAATAAATAAATTAATGATTTGTAAAAAAAACTTTTGAATTAGAGACAAAGACTTAAGTAATTTTTGTTAAATAAGTTTAATAGTGAAAGAGAGAGCGGTTTTCCTTGACTTTGAACCTGTTTTTACAGATAAATAATAAAAATGTGTTTTTAGAGTAATTGCGAATTCGGGTAAAACAGAGAATAGATCTCTAATATGCTGTTCTCATTGGGTTTTAAGATATGTGTTTTAAAACGATTCACTTTATATGTTGTGTTCTCATTGAAGAGTTTTAAAACACTTCAATTGACAAATTTGTGATGTCATAAAATAATCGAATTCAATATCGAACTATCGAATAAAAACAATACTAATTAATACATTAATTAAAATATCAACTTTCGATTATTGATAGCGATATTAGTATTAAAGAGAGTTTTAAAACGCTTTGCGTTCTCACTGCAGTCAAAACGGTTTTAAAACGGGGTCTCAAAGCGTTTCAAACTGAAACCGTTTTGAGCTAGCTTGAGTGTTCTCATTGGGGTTTTAAAACGCTAGAGTTTTAAGATACGTCTCTTAAAACCCAATGAGAACAGCATATAAAACTCACCCTCGGAGTCGAAAACGGATTATTAGTTCAGATTTTAGTTGTTTCTTAATTTAATTTTTTAATCGTCTTTACTAATGAAGGCTTTAAATAGTTTTCAACCGGTTTTTAACAACAAAAGCGATAGTATTATTGAGTATTTATTATCAATATTCTGAAGGAGAGATATAGTAAACCGAAATGCAATCGCTATTCGAAACCTTGTGATGATCTGTGATGTCATCAAAGGCGTCACTATTTGCGAAAGATCTATGCATTCTCTCACATGCATTCAATTTTTAAGTTATATATTAAATAGCATTTATACCATTTTTCGCACAAACACTGACATGCTAACTTAATATTATAAAAATAAATCAAACTTTATATACATATAAAAATTTAATTACTTTACAATAAAAGTTTTCAGTGATTAATTTTAGAATAAAAAATTTATACTAATTATTTGTTTAAATTTTGAAAAACAATAATTCTACATGTTGTATTAAACTAAAAATTATAAACAAATAAATAGGCTAAAATATTTAAATGTGCATATATATTAAACATTATTTACATACAGTAGCAAAACCTAAAAAATTTAGCCTGTATATAAGCACATATTAATTATATAAATTTAAATAGATTTTAAACCGACTTGCATAGAGCTATTAGTGAGGAAATATGGTATCTAGACCAAGAAAACTAAGCACATTAAAATAGCATCGAAGTTGATATTAGAGGAAAAATTAAAAATTTTCCTTTATATCAATTTAATTCAACGTCACATTCAATACAATTGCTATTATTGTGTAACTAATTGTATAAGAGTTTAGTTACGGAAAAATCAATTTAACTTTTATTAAACTAAACACTATTTTCAGTTAAATTTTAAACTGAAATAAGTTATTAATAAAAGTTATAAAACAGTGTTTCGAAAGCAAATCATCAAATAATCACTTATTGAGTTCGACAGCACTTCGGAAGTAATGCCGAATACAAATGCGAATCAGTTGGAAGTGGAGGACATCTATGCGATCGGCGAAGAGCGGTCGCGGCGCCGCTCGTCCACTAAAGAGCCGCTCAGTTACTCGAATCGGGCGATCGATAAGTTTACGGAAGCTATAAATGCGATGAATTCAGCCGTTCTGTTGCCGTCGAAGTTACGGGACATCGAAGTGACCGAATCGGAGGCCAATGAGATGTCAGAGTTTGATATTGCGCCCAAAACCGATCTCTTCCAGTACTACACAATGCTTAACAACGTTAAGGACGACCTCTTCAATGGTCTGTCCAATGAGGCCGAGTCGGCGACCAATGGCAACAATAATAACAATAATAGCAATAATTACTTCAATAATACGAATCGATGGGATCGGCAGCAGTCGGACGAAGCGTTCAACTCATTGACCAGTTTGTCGAGTCTGTCCATTACATTGGATGGAGAGCCGGTCTCCTTCGAGGACAGGGCCAACCAATTGATGTCAGTGTTTATGCAACACTTGCAGGCCTTGTATGTCATTCTTCACAACTTCACCAAAGCTGCGGAGTATATAACCAAACGATATCAACAGGAGATCGACAGCTCTCCCAATGATCAATAGCATTCATCAATTCTAATACTCAGAATACAATTCAACAAGATCCTAACCTAAACTTAAATCACTCCAACATTAATTGCTGCTTTTTGGTTTTTTTAAATAGAATTTTTTAGTTATATTTTGTTATTTTTAATGTTTTAATTGACCTTTTATGTCATTTTGACTTTTTTTGTATTACATTTTTTACTTATTCTTGTCTTTACTTTTTTAAAGTTGTGTTTTATTTTATCAAAAGTATTATTATTATTATTTTGTATTATTTATTAATTTGTTTTTAATTATGTCCACAATAAAGGATTCTGATTATATGTAAGTTTTATATTTAAATAAATTATTTTTTTTAGTATTTAATCATAAAAACTAATTTGTTATAAAATAAATAAAATAAAGGAGTTTACAGTTTTATAAACATAAAAATCTATTGAAATGTTATTAAAAAATATATGATTTTTTATAATTTAAAATATCATGTCAATTTATTTTTTGCACCTCCCTCTATTGAATAAAATTAAGCTTATTAACAACAAATTGTTTCTTGGTATTACGTTTGAAAATTCCAAGCTATTCGCTAGCTGTTGAAATAGTTTGATTGACTAAAATTGGTGTAAAATCCCATTTTATTAAGTTTTATGGCATTTATTTGACGTCAATTATTACTTTTATTATCTGATTAGTTCCGGTTGTATAACAAAAAATAATTAATTAACGAATCATTTTATTTTATAATCTACGCAATCAAACTTTATTTTAATGATTTTTAAAATTATATTAACAATTAAATCTAGTATAAAAACATTGATCGATAGCAATGTTTGTTTTTTAAAATTTAATTTGCAGCTATAATAAAATATAATTACTAGGATGCTTTTTATTATTGTATTCTATTAATTATAATTTTACTTTTATTTCCAAAAACAATTTATATTTTTTAGATGTTTTGTAACTTATAAATATTAAAAATAAATTATTTACCTTGTTTAGTTGTTAAATGGGATACACGATGGCAGTTTTTCCTCAATTTAATTTATTTAAAAATGTATTAAATTTAATTTTATTAAAAAAAAGTTTTAGCAAAATATATGTTATGTTCGAAATTTATTCACTTAAATAAGTTTATATTAATTTGTGTTTATCATAGATATAAGAATTTTTTACACAGGCAATTAGTTTAATTATGCTTTAATTAATAATTAGCATTTTTGATTTATGCATTTGAACATTCTTCTTGTGTGCCCGTTCTTTTTTAAAGCAAATATTTGTATTTATTAACTTTAATTTTTATACACCAGATATTTATTTAGTCACGAGAATCATTACAAATTAATTATTTAAGACATGGTTATATTATTAATTTTTGTTGTGCATAATCTAAACAAAAATACAATACAATTTGTATATACTGTATATAATAATAATAATTTCAACAACTATTTTGTCTGAATTTAGATATGACTTTAAGCTTTATGTCAAATGTTCAACTGATTAACACTTTTCATCTCGCCAATATGCATTTAGTACAAAATTTAATTGCATTTTGCCTAAAATATTTCTGATTTTACCCAAACATATTTTATACTCTAATCTCAAATATTTTTGATATGATTACAATCAAAGGAATTATAAGAAATCTTTTGATAAAGTTTTAATTTATATTTCCAAATACAGTATAAACTTGGTGTTTAAAAAAATTGTTGATAAAATCAAATTGTGCTATAATCCTGTGCATTTGACATTACTACTTTCCTGTAAGCTTCAACATTGCCTTGATATGATTTGATATAATCCAATTTGCTAAAATATTAATATTTTAATTTAAAAAACTTATTTATAGTTTTAGTATTTAAATTATTTTAATTTGTTATTTTGTATATAAATTACTTTGCTATAAATTGTCTTGGCAAAATGCATTTTTGCCAAAAGAATTTGGCGATTTTTATTTTGGCGAAAAGAATTTAGGCCAGTTTGAAATTAGCGATTAAACACGCAATAAGATTTGTTATATGTTTGTAAAAGTGATTAATCTAATTTATTGTATAAATTATTTTTTCATCAATAGTTTCTGTGCTATTAATTCAGAATAGCAATAATTACAGTTATTAAAATATTTGTGTAGTTTCACTTTAATAGCAAATTTAAATAAAGTAATTTTTAAAAAGTATTTGTATCCGTATTTGTAATTAACAGCAATTAATTTGTCAAAATTATAATATTATGTAACTTTTAATTTAAAAATATTATTTTTGTTTTAAATAGCAGAAACATTATGTTTTAAGTTTTCAAATATATTATTTTGAATGTTTTCACTAGCTATTTATATAACCAAAATACACGTGACAAAAATTTGGGCATACTATAACCTGTTTTTAATAATTATCAATAGAAAAACCCAAAATAAGTTACATTTTACTAAAATTCTAATCTTTGTGTAAATGAGTTGCCATATTATTTAATTTATTTATAATAATATATTTAAATTATTTAAGTATTTAGTATAACTTTTTATATATAATATAGGTTTAAAAATAACATTTTATTAACAAATTACTTGTTTTTTAATTATTATGATTAATCAAGAAATTAAAAATTAATAAGATATTTTTCCTAATTTTAGAGTATAACTTTTTAGGTTTAAATAAAGATATGTGCTATTTATATGCTTGCTAAAGGCAAAAGTTAATTTTATCAGTGTTTTGAAAGAATCATGGATAAAATAATAATTTGAAATTTAAACTAAATTTAGATTAATTTTGTTCTTTTTTATAGTTTTAAATTTTTAAAAATCTTCAGTGGCAGTTTTGTCTCTGACTTTGGCTAACCTTGGTAGTTATTGTCATTAACATTACGCAAAAGTTTTAAAATTGTTATTGTTAACTTTTCTAGTTGTCAATAAAATTTAATATCAACTTAAATTGTAATTTATTTAATAATTTTAAAAACTATTTATTGATTGAAATTGATTTTCTAACACATGTCTAGAAAACTAAGAAATCACAAAAGATGCAAATTAGATGATATTTGAACAAATATTCATCAAAAACCATTTTTAGCAGACGTATAATTTAGCAAATTTTGACCCAAACCTCAAAATTAAGGTTAAAATCCAAGACAAGACTAAAAAAATTTAATGTATTGTTGAAAAAATGTATTGACCGACAAATCTAATATTAATTGTTATTTTGCTATAATATTCTCGCGTTAGTTCTCATACGAATTGGAATCTCCCGTTCTGTTCGTATTTCGAAATTTTATTTCTGAGAAAAAAGTTATTTTTGGAAAATTAAAAAACAATTTGCAATTTAATAGCATAATCGTTTTATTCGGTTGAATTCATTTTTAATTTATCAATTTTATCAGAACATCAATTCTTTTTGCTTAAAAATAAGTTAAAATAATTATGACTTTAGTTTTATAAAATAATAAATTATTTATTAAATTTCTTACTAATGCCAATAAATTTTAGTAAAAAGCATTTAAAAGTTTTACTAAAAAAAAGAAATTCTACTAAAAAAAGAAATTCTACTAAACAATAAAATTTAACTAACATGAAAATTTTAAGACAATTCAAAAAGATGTTTCAAAATCATAGATAATATAATAAACAAGAATGAATTAATTTGCATAACTACAGTATTATTATTTGCATAACAATTCTTATTTTAAGATTAAAATTAAATTAGTAAAATTTTCTTAATTTTAAAATTTTTGTTTATTTTAAAATTTTTGTTTATTTTAGTTAAATTTTTAATTTCTGCTAAGTTTTAAATTTTTATTAGTTATAAAATTACACATTTGTTTTAATATAAAAATAATTTTTTATTTATAATATTTTAAATTAAATGTATCGGTAATTTTAATTTTAAAAATAATTTTATTCGTATTTTATAAGATTTATAGCAAATCTTAGTTAAATCTTATTTAGTTTCATTATTTGCAAATCTAAAATGTGTAATAGATAAAATTACAATAAAAATTAATTAAAATTTAAATAGCCACAATATATATTATAAATTGCCAATATAAATATTAAATTAGGTGTATTTAACAAAGTAAAATAATTTGAATATTTTAATTATTTTTTATATATTCTTGTTTATACTTATTTTTTAAATTTAGTATGAGCATTAATATTTTAGAAATAGTTATCAAAATAAAAATAAATATTTGTAAATAAAAATTTTGACTTGAGTGAATTGTTTTTCAATAATATATTTTGGATTATTTTTAAATTTCAATTTGCATTAATTGACTTCAAGTATTTATTATTGAAATACTTGCGTAAAAATTTTCCAATGTTTACGACAGACAAAAATCAATAAAATTAACACAAATATTGATTATCTTATCAATGAACAAATTAGTAATTTGTTTTGCTTAATTATTAAACAATCTATTGTTGACAGTTGTTTAAGAATTATATTTAAAAAAATATTTCCATGATAAAATAATTAATTTGGCTTAATTTATTTAACATTAATTTACTTTTAAACCTTTGTATAATTATTAAACCACAAATTATTTTAATACAATAGTTTAATAATTTAAAATTAATTAATAAAGTTAAAACAAATAACATTAAAGGTTTAGTAAATAAATAATGAATTTTATAATATAATATATATTATATAAAAATGTTTATATTTAAAGAATTTATTATTTTTTAAGATAAACTTGGATTTTTTTCACAAATTAATAATACAATTTGCCCCCGGCTTATTGATTTAGCAAAGTAGCTTTAATTTTAATAATATTAAATCGTATTTATAATCAATTTAAAATAAAATATTTGACGGGTTATGACAAAAAGATAAAATTATTCATTAAAATGCTCCTGGGGGTGTTTTACATTGACACACCTTAAAATCTTAATTTTTAACGCTTGTTTAGGTCTTTAGATTAAGAAACAATTATAAAATATGCTAAACATTATGCTATTATTTAAAATATGTGGCAAACTTTGAGTAACATACAATAAATAATGTTTTTAAATGTCAAATTATAATATTTAAAATTAGATCTTAAAAAAAATCTTTTGGTTTTCAACAAATGTTTGTGAAAATAATCAATTTGTTAATAGCCTTTGCAAATGAACTTCAAAAGTCAAGTGCTTTTTAAACTAACAATAGATTTACAACAATTAGTTAGTTTTTCAATGAAATTGCATTTAAAGTCGATTCAATCAATAATTTCAAGAGAAGAGTTATTTATGTTTATTAATTCTTCCTGTTTATTGATAAATACATAAATTAAACAATCATTAGTGTTGATTGCCAAAAGCTGTCAAATTTTTATTAAACAAACAAACAAGTAAGCTTCAATGCTAGTAAAATTATTAGGCACAATTTGACATTAGTATCGTATAATTAAATAAATATTAATTGAGAGTAAATTTTAGTTTAGCTAAATTACAAAATTAACTAAATTTTAATATTTTATATAATTTATATATAAATAAAATTTAGTTTGACATAAGTCTCACAGCATTAGCTATATTGAGTAGAGTATGCTCATATTTTGAGCCACATATAAAACGGTTATCAATTATTATTATTAGTTTATTAGTTTAAATCTAATATAAAATTGCAAATTTAAATGTCATATCATATCAAATCTAATTAAAAAACAAAAAACAAATCCAATGATTATATTATTTAAATCTTTCTCTAACTAATAGCACATAATTAGTACAATTTTACAAAAATCTTAGACATAATGCGATATAAATCATAAATTTAAGTTTGTTTAATATATTGTTAGAAAAGAACTTGACGAATTAAAATCGAAAGTAAGAGCAAAATAAACAAAAAAACATTAAAAGAAACCCAATTTTCTTAACTCAACCTATTATTATGATCAATGTTCTTGAAGCCAATCATAAATTATATCAATTTGTGTTGATTCTAATTAACTTAAATATAAATTACACGTTATTCTGGTGCTAGATTTCAGTACCTGTGCCTATGCCTGTGCTCTCGACACTAGTTCGTATTGAGTGGATCACTTGAGAAGCATATAATATGCCGAACGACGACGACATTGACCTGATATTTATGAGTGAAACCGAATTGAATTAACAATAGAGGCAACAATTTTCACTTTCTTCTTAAGGTCAAAGGAAAACTCGAGTAAATATATACTAAAAAGTAATGCTATATAAGAAAACATTGATTTTTGAGTACAAACTACATATAAATTATGCTTTTATTTTGATTTTAGTGCAGTTAATGCCATAAGTAGTGTAACAAGTCTTCAATGTCAACAGAATTTTTATAGTGTAAAAAAGTCAATACAAAACTTCCTATGTCACTTTGTCGCATTGCCATTATGCCACTAAGCTGCATTTCACAATTAAAATTAGCTTATTTACTTAGCTTTGCTTTGTTTTCTTAGGGAAACCCAAAGGTTTACTATCTTACTGTACAAGTTAGGTTTTTGAAATCAAAAAGAGTTTTTGCGTTGAAATATATAAATGAATTTTTGTTTCGATTTATTTCGTAATTTGTTTCTAAATTATTAAATTTTATTAACGACTTTTGGCTTAAAGGAAAGACAGTAAACTGCTTACGGATTGGGACAACCCATACAAACATATTTAATATAATTTATTTATTTAACTGTTGTTTACCAGTTACTGTAATTCTGGATTTTATTATAGTTAGTAATTACAAAGCACAATATGTGTACTGGGATTGTCAATGAGAAGGTTGGCCGATTCAAGGGGGGATCAGGGGGGGGGGATTTTCCAAAAACGTTCAAAAAACTTACATATTTATGATGAAATTCTGCTTAATTTAACTGGATTTAAACCGGATTTAGCACCAATTTAGCAAAAAATCGAGGAGGAGGGTACCTTTTCGCGAACCAAACGCTAAAGAGGGGGGATAAATCCAGATTTTCAAAATCAGGGGTTTTTTGCCTGATCCTCCTCTTCTCTCTTCACAATGCCTGGTATTAAACAAAGTTTTAGATGTTTGGTTAATTCAGGGAAATCATAGGAGGGATTTTTCTAAAAACACACAGAAAATCCATATATTTATAATAAAATTTTATTAAACTTAATTAAATTTAAACTGAAATTAGCATTAATTTGTAAAAATAATTTGATTTTGGCCCAAAAACATTTTTTAAATTTGTTAACTGCCTTAAGCGGCCGACAAATTGTAGGGGTACCTTGGCGCAAACCAAATTATAGGGGAGGGGAATAAATATTAATTTTTAAAAATAAAAGAGGGTTGGTTAATTCTCTTTTATGATTTTTTAAATTAATAGTTTGTGTCTTAGATAGACAACTTTTTACTCAACAAAGTATATATATGTATAAATTGGTAAATTGGTTTAAACTTTAAAGATAAACAATTTTTTGTAAAAAAAAACATTAAACGGGTTTTAGGAAAATATTATCATATTTTTCTCTAATTGTGATAAATTATCATTGATAATATTCAAAACATGGTATTGAAACTATAAGTTTTAAAACTATTTTTCAACATTTCTTTGAATTCTTTGAATTGAGAGATAATTAGTTTCAATGAATTTATAATTTTTTTTAAATAATACTTATATTTAATACTTATTTATTTAAGGCCTTCTTTAAACTTATACTATTTGTGAATATGTATAAAATATAATATAAAATTTGGTTTATTTAATTATAACTAACTAAAAATTATTATAATAATAACATTACTTAGAATTTGCATTTCGTGACAATTATTGCTTGTTCAATTAGAGAAATTAATGAACTGTACTTCCAAGTTAAGTTTAAACAATTTAATTTTAGAATATATTGTTACCAAAAATTCAATTATTTTTATGTTTAGTTTTTTAAATAATATTTTTAAAATTTAAATTTTATTTACAAACATTGACTAAAAATAACAAATTTGGTTATAAAACAAAAGTAAGAATTTGCAAAAAATTATGCAATAAAATAAAAACATTAAACAACGTTTAATTTTTTCCAAAACATGTCAAATTAATTTATTTTATTAATGTATTATTTTTAACACTTTTAACAAAAACAAAAACAATAACAAATATTTTTTATATTGTCTTGTTAGTGCAATGACAATCCATTAAATTCAGGTAAAAGTTTTTTTTAATTGAATTTTGAGGCGAAAAGCCCATAAAATGACATTTAATCAAAAATTAATTCTAAAACAAGACACCAAGCAAATACGTGAACATTTAATTATTTTATAATGTTATTTAGCTTTTATTGCCTTGACGTAATACGAGAGTCATTTGAGCAAAAATTATTTTGACCAAGTTAAAACTTTAAAGATTAATTACATATTATTTAATAAACAATTATTACTGTTATGCAAACAACCAATATCTAATTTTCAAGGCTTAATGCCTACTTACAATTCTTTCTTAAATATAATATTTAAATATTTTTTATCTTTGTTTCGCATTTGACGTAAATTGTTAAATATTTTTATTATATATATATTTTTTTTAAATATTTTTTGTTTAGATTACAGTTATATTTATTTTTAATTTAACCATTTCAAACTTTTTTATGCTGATCGATTAAATAACCAATTGCTCAATTTTATAGTATTGTATTTTTATGAATTAATAAGCTTTTATTTAGATTCAATCATTAAAAGTCTATCGATTTTACTTAATTTCCGTTAATTTAACCTTTTTTTTGCGTCATTCAAATTCAATGCCAACTCAATCGGTTTTATTAGTCAATGCAAATGATATGTATTTTTAAAAATATTATAATTTTAATATTTATTTTAAATATTATGCAAATTTAAATTATAAACTTATTTTTAAAAAGGCAATTTTAAATATATTAACTAAATAATTAGGTTTGCTAGCTTACATGAGCTGTAAATCTAGTATAATTTTACTAGATATTTATATTTTAATTAATACAAAATAATAATTTAAAAAATTATATTATTATTTAAAAGGGTATTTTACATTAGATTAATAAAAAGGAATATTTTTGAAAACACAAATACAGTATTAAAAAACTACTTTCAGAATTTAAACAAATTAAAAAATTAATTTTATAAATTTTGTAAATATTTATACCAAAAGCTTAATTCTTTTAAATCATGATTTGTAAATTACTTATGATAAATTTTATTGTTTATTTAAAAAACTGATAAGTTGATAATAATAGCTAACAATTACCATAGATAAAGGGTAATTCCAATAATGATTCATAGTAGGTTGTAAAAAAATCAAATTGCGTATTAATGTCACTTGTTTAGTAGTTGTAAACTCATCAAAAACCTGTTAAAAATAATAAAACTTCCAAAAAATGTTTACAAAATACTAGTAAAGTAAATCAAAGTTTAAGATAAAAATAATCCGAATTGATTTAACAAGTAAAAAAAATTAAGTTTATTTAATAAACTAGATAGCTACAATGGTAAACAAAATTTATATTTATATTGCATATTAGCAAATTATTTAATAAAAATTTTTGCCTCTATTTAACAGTTAACCCAATTAACAAAAATAATTATGTCAACAGAAATGTTCAAATAGTATTTTTCATTTCAAACGCTGACATGTGATGTGAGATAGAAAGTGAAGAAAAAATTTCAAACATTCTATAAACACAAAAGAAAGAGAAAACTTGTTATTCGTTAAAACAAATTAATAACCCCAAGCCACATTTAACTAAATATCTCATATTTCAATCACTATATGTCTACTTAACTCATAGACAAATACTCTGTTAATAATTAGCGACAAAAGAAACTTATATTAAAAAAGTAATTTACACTTCAATAGAACAGCTAATTAACTGAATCAAGATTTACAACCCTTTCTATCCAGAATACTAATCAACATAATAAGATAAAAAAGCTAAGGTATGGCCACCCCCTCAACGGTGCCCCAAAAAGAAAGGTCTGAATTGAGAATTGGATTTTGTCATTTTGAACCTAAAACACCGTATTCTCTCTTACCTTAACTTTCAAGTATAACCAAAATACTTGTTTCTGACTCTATCTGATTGTATCTGTTATTGTAAAGTGAATCGACGCTCAAGAAAGCAGTCGACGAGTGAGAGATAGAGAGAGAGAGAGAGTAGTGAATCGAAAGTGAGAAGAGTTGGGGATTTGTTCTGTTTGAGGAAAACTATGTTTCGAAAATGAGGAAAAAATTTTCTCATTTTGTGTTTAAAAAAATATTTTTCTTCTATGATGTGAAAACAAGTGAACCACAAAACATGCGTCAAATATAATATAAATTCTAATTTAATTCGTTATTATTTGATAAGAAAAGCGACGACAGAGAGACAGAAACGCGTTGTTTGATTGGATTACACAATCGGTTTCTCGAGAAAGACTTTTCTCTTGACTTCTAATTTGTTTCGACTCCTCTTCGCAGACCTTAAGACTATTTAAATAATGAATCAATTGATGTGAGAATTAGTTGTTTGTTGTTTAGCTTTACAATGTGTTAAGATTGCGATTTATATTTTCTAACTTTTGCATTTCGCTTATCATTTACGAGTTTATCATTTATTTGCTTTTCTTTTATTACTTTATTTTATTAATAGTTTTTTTTAATTAAAACTTATTATATCTTAAAGTGTTTTTGATTTCTAATAATTAATTTATTGTTAAATGTCCGCAATTTATAGCAAAATTAAGAAAACAATTTGTCTTCACAACGAATGTCTTCGTAAGAAGAAGTTCTCGAATCATTCAAACAGTTCAGATATGGATAGTCCAAAGACTCCATCGAATAATTTTGGCGATGAAACGCCTGAAGAGTTTATGGCAAATGAGATAATAATTAATATTTTGGACGCAAATAACAACTGTATGAATATGATGGACACTGAAGAGGAATCAAAGCCACGGGTTATGACTCGACAACTATACAACCGTTCGATTTCATGCGCGACGGACAGCACCGGCACATCTCAGCCCAAGTCAGCCAAACGAGTGACTTATGGAGGAATGTTTAAGCGGTTTATCGATGCGGTCGAAGACATGAATAAAATAGTTTTGATTCCGTCCCGACTACAGGACATTGAATGCAATGAGAACGAAGAGATACCTCTCGTATTGGATAACAACTCTGGCTGTGATATGCACTCCGGCTTCAAACTACTCAACTCTTTCCACAATTCTATAGTCTATTCCTCAACAGTCAGTGCCGGCAATGCATACGAAGCCAATCACAACGACAGATCATTGTCGCCAAAACTGATCAAACAATTGTCGGTTAACAGCGAGAAGAACAAAGACTTTCTGAAAGAGGTGTCGCTCGACAGCGGTTACACATCTATTATAAACGACAGTCAATCGCAAACTTATTCGTCGACCTCTTCGGTCAATACGGATGACGACTGCGATGTCATATCAGACATGTCTGATATGGTCCTCAACTTTTACCACCACTTGTATGGCCTCAATGTTGTCCTCGAGAAGCTCATCGATACCGCAAAGTTTATTGGCTATAAATATGAACAAAATCTTCAATGAAAATGGTTTTGCTTTTTATATTTTTCTAAAATTCTTATACTATTTTTTTGCGTTCAATTTTTTCATAACTTTTTTTATATCAAATTTTGAATAATTTTCTTCTTTTGATATTTTTTTAATGTCATTTAATTTTATAACTATTTTTATGTATAAGAATTTTTGTTAATAGAATTCTCAAATCATTTTTTAGTAAAATTTTTTAAACTATATTTTTTCATTTTTTTCTATAAATATTATTATGTTATTTTTATTTATATAATAATAATAATATTTATTAGAAATATTTTTGTGTAGATTACTGTAGATTATTGTTTTTATTTGAAAGTAAAGCCTTTTCTGTTTATTAATGTTATATAAATTTTTTTATCTATTAAACTGAATGTCAGCTCAATTTTAATTTGTTAATTTTTCCTTTTAATGTACGCTTTAAATGCGTTTAATTTTATCAAAAAGTATCTCTCAATTAAAGAAATGCTCACTTTATTTGTAAAATTCGTGTTTCATAATAAACAATAAAATTTACTGTAATTGACGAATGAAACGGAAATTTATAATTATATTATATAACTTAATCTTTACTTTTTTAAATACCGAGTTTCGCACAATTCTATTAAATGTTTTGCTATTCTTAAGCTTTAGATTAATATTTTATTTAATTCAATTTTTTTTTTGTTTAACAGTTATTTTTTTCTAAATTTTTCCAGTGTTTTTTTCAAATCTTTTCTTCGAATATCATTAAAAAACAATTTTAATTAGCAATGAGATCATATTTGGTTTTAAAATATTATTTAAATGTTTGGCAATGACTAGAATTTCATTGAAGAAAATAGTTTTAACAAAAATTTAAGTCTTTAATGAATTAATATTTCAACAAAAATTAATAATAATATAAATTATTATGAAATTGTATTTTAAAAGTAATTTAAAGAAATAAATAAAATAAAAACTCAATTAATTTAAAACGATTTTTAAAAATCTGTAATTTTTAAATACAGAAAAAAGTTTCTATATTAACGTTAATTGTATTCTAATAATTGACTTTAAAGACAAAAAAATTATGTAATTGTAAATAATAATTACATTCTACTTTTTCCTAATTATTGTAATATTAAATATAAGCAAAACGTTTATAATTTATTTGTCTCTCCTCTACATTGCCATTAAATAGCTGTTAGGCATTAGTAGAGGAAATCTTTTTTAATTAAATTGAAAAAAATATTAAATTAAAAGTATTATGCTGATTTTGCACAAAAAAAGAATTTAATAAAATAACGTTTTGGTAATTTTAAAGAATAATGTAATAAGTTTAAGGAAAGTTGCCAAACTAAATTCTAGAATAAAATATTAAAAATTTATTTATTAAATTAAAAATTAACTATTGTCTACAGTTGCGTCATATATCAACATGCATTGAAGTAATCGACAGAATGTAAAATGTGTTTTAATAAGTTTGAGCAAAAATAAATTATAGTTGCACGTTTAAATATTTTTGCAAATATAAAATAAAGAATTTAAAGTTAGAAAAATTAAATTAAAATTTAAATGATTTTAATTGAGTTAAGGTAATTAGTAAAGGTTATTAATTAATATTGATTTTATTCATTTAAGGTTCTGGAATAAATTTATTAGTTTACAGAAAAATAAATTTATTTAAATTAAAACATTAGCTAAAGATAAATAAAATTTTTATTTTATTCCATTTTAGAAAATCCAAACCATTATATATATATTAAAAATAAAATTGCATAAAATTGTTTAGTAAGTTGTTAAAACTAATAATAATAATCATTTAATACTTAGCATAGATTATGTAAATTAATATAAAGTAATCTGAAAATTGACGGTTATTAAATATTAGCTTGATTAAATTTTGACACAAATGTGTACATGTTAGTATAAATACAAAATACAGACATACTAAAGTAATATATTGTACTAAAATAGTAATGCATTTAAGTTTAATCCAACAGTTTGTTTTAAAATTTAATTTAAAAATAAAATGCAACATAAACAAATTATAATTTTGGATATAAAATAAAATTAACCAATAAGACAATAACTACGGTAAAAATAATCAGGAATAAAATAATTAAAAACAAAAAAAATTCTAAATTCACGCTTGAAAAATTTTAAAAACTAAACAAACAAGCTAACAATGAATTTCACATTTATTGATGATGTCTTTATGACGTATTTAGAATTGTATTTAAATAAATTTTAAAAACAAACTACCAGTACCAATTGTTGTTTAAGACGATGACGCTTAGTCAAACTATATGGTATGTATAATTAGAATTTTAACCGGCTTATACATTAATAATTTTATTTTGAAATGATAACTAGAATCCTGTTTATTATTATTTCAACAACACTTTTTATTTTAGAAATTAATATAATTATGTATTCCAATGAATAATTTCTCTATTTGTTTTAACGTCATATCTTATAGCAATACTTTGAATCGTTTACAATACAATAGAATAGATTAAGAATCTAATGAATGAAGTTGATTTATAGAAAATAAAATATTAAATTCCTGAACCGTAGGCACAAATATATATACAAATATTTTAATAGATTTTAGACCTTCAAAATGACGGTATAAATCTAGCATTGACATCAAAACCTTCAAAATACAATAAATAATTCTAATAATGTAGTTTTTTTTATTTAAGGTATGTTGAACTTTTACAGCCCTTTTTGTACATTATTTTAATTTAGAAATTTCAGTAATCTTTTATTTATTTAAAAATTAATATTTTAATTTACTATAAATATAAATGTTTAAAATAGATTAATTTTAATTAATAATTTACTAACAGTAAAAAAAAGTTAACTTTAAAAAATATATTTTTTATTTTTTATTTGATATTTGTGTTTTTTATTTAAATAAAGCAAGCTAAATTATAAAACAATACTTAACAAAAGGAAAGTTAACAAAATTTTTTTTTATTTTAAAAATTAAAAACAAGCGTGCAAAAATTTGCAAAAGATAAAATCAAGAATACAAATTTTAACAAGATAAAGAATTATTTAAAAAAAACTATTATTTAATATATGCAGTAATTATTAAATAAACGCATAGTAACTGTTTTCAAGCAAATAATTTATTTAATTGCTCAAGTTAATTTGCAATTTAAGCATTTTTTAATTTAAACATCAATATTGGCAGCTGTCCAATTATTTTGTTTTTCAAAAAAAGAATCACTCATATTATATAAGCAAGTACATTTAAGTTGTCACAAAAATATGTGTTTATTTTATGACTTAATAATTTAAGAAAATCCGTTTTGTCTATTTGAGTTGCGAAACATTTTAATTGCTTTGGTTTAAAAATTCAATTTTAGAAAATATTTTAAAATAAAAATTTGCTTAAATAAATTTAATTTATTTTATTCTGTAGCATTTAACAAATTTTAAATTATATCAGATTAAAATTTTCTTTTTAACTAATTTATTTTAGAAAATTAAAAATAGTTGTTTTGTAAAAACTAAATCCAAAACAAATAATTAAAACCAAAATAAATTTGACAAAAAATTTGTGATTTAATGGCTTTAAAAAAATCTAAAAATTTGTTTAATTTGATCTAAACTGCATCTGATATACGATTTTAATAACGCATATATCGGTTCAGAAAATATTTTAATGTCAAATAAATTATTTTTAATAAAAGTCAAATAAAATTATTGTAAATTTATAAATAGTTAAAGTTAATGACTTTAAACAAATCAAAGGTTATCTGAATATAATTTGTTTATTGATCAGATATGTAATAATCCTTTAATTATCTAAAAACTTAACCAAAATTATACATATTTTGCAGACTTCTACCGCAACCTCTTGACGCAAATACTCTAATAAAAGATTGTTTCGGAAATCAGTTTTTAAATATAAATATCTGATTAGAAGTGGCAAGGCACTTTATGGGTGAAACAAATCAATCAAAATACATTAAAATAGTCAATTTTTACATTTACAGTATAAACAATTTTTTAATTTATAATTTTATAGGAAAAAATAAATACAAATGCATTTACAGTTTATTGCATTCCTAGCATTATTGTTCTTGCTGATTACTAGGTTGGCCAATCATTAAATCTTTCAAATCTGGACAAAATTGTCTAAAATCTGGACATTTAAGAATGTTGTATAAATTTTTGCCAAATAATGTAACTTTAGGCAAGTAAGTTTAGACAAAAAAAATTTACTTAAAAAATTTGACAGTCTTTTGAGTTTTAGCTTAAAAATAACAATGAAAAAATTTGAAAAAATAAATAATTTTTTTAGTTTTTTAAATTTAAATGTTAAATTCAGTTTAAATTTAATTAAATTGCAAATTTTTATTCTAAATCCAGTTAATTGTAATTAAAATTTTAAAATAAAAAATGTTTGTTATTGTATCTTTCTTTATAATCATTAAGAGGTTTAAAAAAATATTTCTTAACTCGGTCGCACTTTTTCAAAAACTAGGCCACCAAAAATCATCCCCTGATTTTGAAAATTCTGATTAATCCCTCCCTAACATTTGGTCCGCGAAAAGATATTCCCTCGACTTTTTTCCTGCCGCCAAAGGCGGTCGGCATTTTTTTTTGTTTTTTTCCGCCAAAATTAGAAAATTTTCTATAAATTAATGCTAAATCTGGTTTAAATCCAATTAAATTAAGCAAAATTTTATCATAAATATATAGGTTTTTGGCCAAAATTTTTGGCCGACCTTCTCGATTTCTGCACTTTTCTGACAATAATTTTAACTAAAAACTTTACCACATCGAGAAAATATTAACTCATTTAAAATAAAATTAGCAGTTTTATAAATTAGAAAAATTATTTTTGCTTGTACAAATCAAATTAATTTATAAAAATTCGTTAACATTAAATTTTTTTTTACAAATTTATTTTTTTATTATTCTATACATTTAACAAATTTTATCTGTAATCCGTACAAGAGCTTCAAATTTGTACTTTCCAGATAAAATCTGTACGGTTAGCCACCCTATTGATTACACCTACCTTGTTTACGCCCATTGGCACTGATATATTTGATATTAATAAAAATTTATTATTAAGTTATAGAATATTATCTGAAAGTAATACAAACTTTGAGCTGCACTTGCTAAAACATAATTTAACTTATATAATTCTGATATGTATTATTATAAATTACATTGTTACTATCCAACAAAAAACTTAAACAAGCAAGGTTAAATTAAGTTAAAATAAGTAAAGGTAAAAGAAAATAAGACTGAACAGTATTTGTTGTATAATCTTAATACATTTTCTAGAGTAGCCTTTTAATCCAATTTATAATATTATTATAATTTTAAATTTATTTTGATATATATTTATCTCAATAACTAATTATTATTTTCTAGAATTTCAAACCAAAACATTACAATTTTAAGTTTAATTTATATCGATATAAATAAACCTAATTCCACTTTTGTAATAAAAATTATAAACCTTAGGCAAAATTCTAATTATGGCCATAAAACTTAATAAATTTCCCTGTTCCTTCTTTGTCTCTGCTGGAGTAATGAGTAGAGAAAGAGAGAGAGAGAGAGAGAGAGAGAGAGAGCAGGAGAGAGAGACAGACAGAGAGAGACAGACAG
>JAQFXP010000370.1:0-32316 GCA_034693685.1 Belba bartosi | reverse complement strand
TTACATTTACATTTTTTTATTTAAATACCACCCCTTAAGTTATAGAGTTAATTAAAAATGTTGGGTTTGGAGGATACTGTGACTACATCGATGTTGGTGACATATATTTGAAGGGCACTGTATATAATTTTAGATTTGATTTTAGTTGCAAACTTTTGACCAAGCTTTATAAGAAACCTGACCAGTTGGATGTTAGTTTTATAGTACTTGAGCTATAACTTAAAGTAAAATAAAAGTAATTTAGCAAAAATAAATAAATTGGTTTAATTAAAAGTTAAAATACAAAATATTTTAAAAAATTATAATTAGTAAAAGTCAATTATTGTGTTTTTTGTGTTAATTGAATAAAGTAATTATAGTACCTAGGTCCATATTTATATGCTCTCATAATTTCTTTTTCAACAACTTGTTTGAATAATTTTGCATTTCTTTGATGAAAGTCATGTTTTCCGGATTCAAATCGATGCAATTTTGCTCCCCTGATGTTTTTAACTATATATTTAACTTGATCCAAGTCTGTTAATGGATCCTGAAACATTATAAGTTTTTACAAAATTATAACCAAGACGTATAATTAAAACATTAGTATATTTTAATTTTAAAAATTTAGCAAACAACCTTTCCATTAGTTTTGTCGACAAATATTTTAAATTTTTTCTTTTTAATAGCTATACATCAAGATATTATTTTAGTTATTATTTTATTTGTTACCTATAAATTGCCTTAAAATTAAAAAAAAATTACTCACAATTAAAATACTTTTTTTACTCACGGCGTTAAGAGAATTTATTGTTATTGTTAAAATAATTAAAATAAGTAAAAAAAAAATAACTATGTTAATTTTTATCTTCAGAGTGGATTTATTCTGTAGTATTAAAATAAACTGTAATAAAATTTTAGTTTTTGCAATAAATTACCATGATTAACTAAAGACATACCTAGTACATTTTGTGTCAAATATTAAGCATTTTATCGGTTAATTTGAAACAAACAATATATTGATTTGAAGCTCACTTATTTGACTGTAATTTTTAAAAATTTTGTTTATTTTTTATTAAAATTGAATTAATTATGACAAAAAAAACAAGAGATATTGGGCAAACGCATTGTGACATTCTTTACAAACTATAATTAAAGTCAATGTAAATGTTGTCAAAATTACTTTTCATAGTGTCCGCAAAAAAATTAGAAAATGTGCCGAAAACGGAACTCTAATTGTTGTTCATTAATTGTAATTCATTAAATACTTAATGTATTTATATTTTACGTAAATTTAAAAAAAAAAATTAATTAATTTAATTATACGTAAAATAAAAATAAATGTTTTGCATTTGATTATTACCCCGTTATAACAATTTTTATTGATGATTTTAATATAAATTATTTTAAATGCATGTTATTTGACTCAAAATGTACTAGTTTTACCTCTTTTGTTTAAAAAGTATGTTTTTAGTTAATTTTAATTATTTTTACCATGTCAATCTATCATAAAACCTGTAAAAGTATTTCATTTTATATTATTATTGAAGCCATACAACTTCTTAACAACCCCATTGGCGGCAAACATAAATATTTTAAAAACTAATTTAACAATATCAATAAATTTTCTTAACGCTGTGAGCAAGATATGTATCATAAATATTAGTAAGATTACAAATACAAACCTTATCACCATGAACAACAAGTACCGAACTCTTAACCAGGCTGTATTTATTTTTAAATATATCATCAGGAAAATACTGAGAATAATAGCCGTAAAACCGAACAAATTTATTCCACAAATCCTGTATATCGTCTTGACTTTCATAGGCTCTTAAATAGCATTCGAGTCTATCTTTACTCCAATTGTCGACATTTTTCATTAATAACACGTTTTTAAGTGAATACTCGGAATTGAAATATGAAATTCCATTCAAAATCACTGCTTTGATTGAATCCGAATATTTGATTGCCATAAGAAGTGCCACTTTTGCGCCATCAGACCAACCAATGATTGAGAATTGGTCGTAACCCAAATGCTGTTAATTTGTTTTAGCATGTTTAATTGTTTATTATATAATTTTATTTAAAATGTAAACATAATTAAACTTTTTTATATAAAAATCAAACCTTCATTAAGCTATAAAAACATTGGCCATCAAAGTCGTAAATCTCGGCGTTATATAGCCTCTCGGGTGGTCTGGACTTACCCCATCCAGGTGCTTCGACCGCAATTAGGGTAAACTCATTTAAATTTAATGCATTTTCTCCTTCCAGTTGTGGTAGAAAGTCCGTTCTACCGGTGCCTAAACAGCAATACAAACAAAAATATTATTTAAATATTTTAGTTATAGTATAATATTTATAAATACTATATAACATTAATCAGGGTAAATTTATTATACAAACCAATAGCGTCAGGTATAAATAAAATAGGCTTAGGCCCTGAGCCAAACTTTTCATAGCAAACGGGCCAACCGTTTATATTTACTTTATTAAATTCAGACATTTATAATAATAAAACTTTTGGTATTTCTAAACATTGAATAAATTATTAAAATTATGTTTGTTAATTTAAAAAGAAAAAGAAAATAATGTTTGCCAATTTTTAATGTTTTCGATATATTTATATGAATTGTAAAATAATTGGATTTGCCTTCAAATTGTTAATTAAATATGTGATTTATCAACCTTAATTACATCTTCTTATTGTTAGTATAAAATTAGAAACATGTTTAATTTTATATTGTAATTTTAAAATTAAAAAAATATTAACATAAATAATAATTAATTCTTTTGAATAAATTAATGATTGAAAACATCATTTTTTAATCATTAATCAAATTATCAAAACAATAAAATATAATTATTAAACAACAATTAATTTATTTATGCAATTATTAATTTTATTTTTTTTGGGTTTAATTTAATTACTAAAAATTTAGTAAATAATTTAATTTTATTATACAGTACATTATATTGTACGTATTTTAACTGAATATTAAGCAAGATCGTGTTTATAAAATTATACACGTGTAACCTAAAAAATTAACATTTTAACAATGTTAAAATTTTAACAATGTCAATTAATCATATATTTTACTTTCTATAATAAATAATAACATAAATAAAAATAAGTAACATGTAAAAATAATAAAACTATTTTTTCTCAGTGTCTAGAATAGAGACAAAAGAAGTCAAATTCAAGTAATAAATAAATTTAATATTTATATAATGTATAAAGATGTTTCTGGTATTCACAGTTGACTAACCATTTGTAAGCATTACTATAATATAATTAATTTTGTTACTTAGCCTCCAAGTGCTCTTACTTCACAATGTCTTCGTAACCATATATTTTTATTTATCTAGTTTAAATTAAAATTAATTGATTTTCTTTTTTATGGTCTAACCGTAAAACTATAAATAATATAATATTAATAATAAGATGATGATGATACTTTGTTAGACAATCTTCCAAATTCTAATAAGAGCTAAATTTTTGTTAATCATTAAATAATTTATTTTATTTTTTTAATTGAATTATTTATTTTGGCTGTTTATCCCCAAACATACGATTGAGTAAATAATAAAAAACATTTCAATTGAACGCAATTGGGGGACATTTGGCGAGTTTAGAAACTTTTAATCAGTTTTCAGATTTCAGATTTTTTGGGCAAAAAAGTCCAATACGTTTTCCAACCCTGAATAGTTTTAATGCCAACCTCTCAGTAATTTTTTACTAATTAACAAAATAATAAACAATCTATTAAATCGCAAGCAAAACAAAATTTAAATCCAGTTGTAATTATACATGAATCACGTTTTAATATATTATCATTTTTCATATTGATTCGTTGGAGTACCAAAAAAAAAAGCTTCACTTTAAGTGTGTCGTAAACGTAGTAAAACTAATCTCTAATTCAAAGTCTCGTTAATTGGATTCTGTTTTAATTTTGCTTAAAATTTAATTCAAAATTTGTTTTCTATTAATCTTTCGAAGCAAATTTTAAAAATGAAAACAAATATCAATAAATTTTATTTTTAACATGTCACTATATATAGTTTGCACGAAATATTTTACACTTTAAGAAATTAAGTATGCAACAACTTTTTAACAATATTTGTTGAAAAATTATGCCTAATTTTAGTAAAAGTGTTAAAAATTAATTTATTTCAAAATAATAAAAACATTGATTAGGTAATTTTTTGACAATGTCTAAAACAAAAAAACATAATTAAAATAGACATTGGTAACAACTTAAAGTTTTATAAATAACTAGAATATTTGTTTGAATAAAATGCTTTAAAATGTGTACTTTATTTTAATCAAAATTATATTCAGAATTTGTTTGCAATTAATTAATTAATTAGTAAATTTTATAAAGAATTTCAAAAAATGTTATTTGAAATTCATTTAATTAAATTTATTATTGATTTCTTGTTTAGAGTTATGTTGTTTTGACTAAAAAATACAATTAAAGTAATATAATAAACAACAAGAATGGTAAAATAAAAATATTTGAATTAATCAAATTTTTGTTTACATTAATCATATTGTCAAATAAAATTAAATTATGATAAACATAACAATATTATAATTATATTATATTTATAATTATAATTATATATATTACACTGATGAAATTATATTATATTTATAGCTACTTTATAAGAAAATTAATTATTTAAATATTTAATTATTTTATTTCTAATGCAATAATTAAATATTTAATTATTCAACAAGTAAAATGAATAAAATATTTTAAAAATAAAATAACTATTATAGTGGTTTGGTCTCTCGTCTAATTTTAATAAAATAATTTTTAGTTTATACTTTTTAGTGTTGTTTTTCTTTGACTTATATACTGATAGATTGAATGCTTTATTTGTTTATCCAATTATTAACAATTAATAGTTGGATGCTAGTATCATAATTTATTTATTAAATTAATCTGCCTTGAGCATCAGCTTAATTTAATAAATAAGCAAGATAACTACAGTATTTCATTACATTTATCTTAAGCTTAATTGCGTACGTTAGTTTTTGTTAGTTGTAAAATACTAAAAAAGTTTAACAGATTCAAATGCAAAATCAATTTTATTATTCAAGAATTTATTATTCTTTTCAAACAAAGTTTCTAATAAAAAAAATACAAACATTATCAATTTAACATGCAATATTTATAAATTGCAAAAACTCTTCTTTCGAGTTCCTATAGCCGCTGGTAGTGATCATTATAGTCGAAAGTAAGCCTTTTAGCGCATTATTATAACTCTTATCATTGTATACAAAAATTTTCAAATATTTTAGTTTAAAAGTTATTTTTTTATAACACAATTCCGTTTATGACAACTATAGAAATAAAAATATGTTCTTATCAATACATTTTTCTACTGTATAGCATTCAAAAAACCAACTTATCACAACTTGTTCATAAACCAATTTTGATTGCCTAAGGAAAAAGTCTAAACATTAATAGAATTATTGCTGCATCAAAATAATAAATTAGGATCTAGTTTATTTTTGACATTTTGCTAAGTTTATTTTATCTAGCAACATTTATATTTAATATTTTTACATTTAACTAATATTATTTTTACTACGGTAAGATTAGATTGGCAATAAAGATACATAAGTCTGTATAATTTATATATTTTATGTTAATTTCGAAAAATGTATCAAGTTTAGCTAGTGTATCAATAAAAAGCAAAAAATTTATTTTAAATTCTTATATTTTGCGCAAGCTAACTTTACATTTTGACAATACGTTTGTTAAAAGTGATGAAAGTTTATGTTTGCGTTATATACTCTCGCCTTTTGCGTAACCATTAATATTGATTAGTATTTCTCAGCAGTTATTCAATGGTTTCGTATATAATATTATTATTTCACAGTTTGTAATTCAAAGTGAGATTCCATAAAATGCACTCTAAAAGTGTGCGAATATTAGATAAGTTAGTATTCAATTGACTTAATAGACACTTATTCAACAGAATTATGTTTAAAATTATACTCTCTTGAGTTTTTAATATGAAAAAAAAAATAATATATAAAGTAAAATATTTAAAGTGAAATCTACTTTTATTTTATAATATTATAATTTTGTAAATATCTTATTTTGAATAAACTTTTATAAATAATGTTTTGATGTCATTAAGTTAGAAAATATGTAGGAGTGATAAAGTAAATCAAACTATGCTATCTGTTCTTTTGAGGAATAACTTATATTGATATATTGTTAAGTTAGCGATCAAGTTATATATTAATATATACTGGATTTATAAATATATATTTTTTGTATTGTCTATTAATAATACATAAGTAATTTGTTTTGCTAATTGATAAAATATATAAATTTTAACTTGATCGATAATTTAAAGATATATCAATATAAGTTTACTTAAAAATTATTATTTAAACGGGCAGATATACGGATTCTCTCATTTCTGCATATATATTTAATATAAAACACACATTATAAGAATTTTTAAAATTTACTTAAAGTATAATATTTCAAAATATATAAATATTTCAAAACACAAATGAATTTGCAATTACATTAACAGATAAGTTATCAATAATATTGCAACAAATAATTTAATATAAACTATATATAATGGTTAAATTTTAAAAATTATTATATAAGAATGTTTTATGTTTTGTAAATAACTTGAAAGCAAAATTAATAAAAGTAAGCTGTTGCAAAACATTACTATTATATTGTTACGAGTCATTTAAACATTTGCACAAATGCGGTCTTTATTTTACAAAAATAAATACAATTTTTTTGCAAACAATATTTGAATTTTGAATAACAGAAACTAAAATACATTAAAATATTTTATAGTAATGTTTAAGATTCCGGTTATTTTAAGTTCTCTATTGATTTTTATTCTTAGATAAAAATAAATGTTTTAAAGCCTTTAAAGTGTTTGAAAATTTTGATTCGAAAAACATGAAAAAAATATCTTTTATTTTTAGCTGAATTTACAATTTGAGTCTAAAAATATATATTTTATTTTATTAGATAGAGATTACGAGATTTGATTCCATAATCAAGAACATAAATTAATAATTATATACTTGCTAAAAATTTAGGATTATCGTATTACCTCACATATTAATACATGTACATATTAAATGAAATATACCATTTCTCTAAAACCTTTATGTACATGTACTTATAAAACAAGGTAAAGCCAAACTTTAATCATTAACGCAAATTGTTTTAATTATTAAAATATAATAATTTAATTAAATGAATTTATAAATTATTAATATATTAATAACATTTTGTCTTGAAATACCTAAATAACTTGCTCAAAATACTGTTATCCTTATTTTTTTAATTACATGTACACATACCCCAAACTCATCTTATATGTACATGTATTAATATGTGAGGTAATACAGTAATAATTTTATAACAATAAAAAGTAAAAGCTTTTATTAATGTAACTAACTAGTAGTTTAACTTTAAAAGCCCAACAAAATATAGTTAATATGATTTTAAACTTAGAAATTACAACAATTCTTAAATTCAATTACATTTCTATCAGCCAGAAATTTAAACTAAAATTGGCTTTTCTTTGAAATAAGTAATAAAATAAATACTATTATTTCAAAAACAATTACTTTATAAATACTTCAATTAATTCAATAAATAATAAAAAGTTTTTCATTTAAGTTTAATGTTTGTCATTTAAAATCTTTATTTGAATTAAGAACACAATCAAATTTTTGTTTAATACATCATTTATTTTAACAATAATTTATAAAATAAATAAATATATCAAAAATAATTTTCATCGACATCTCTGTCTTCCAAAATATGTTTCATACAGTTAAGTGTCGGTATAATGAACATACAGTATAATAAATACTCCATTATAATAAACACAATTTTAAAATAACTGCAATACAAAATTGTACTAAAAATCATTAAATTTAATAAACAATCGGTATAGTAAACAATTTATAAAAAATTTTCCAATTTATTATACTGGCGTTTGAATGTATTCTACAAAAAAAATTTACTAAAACTAAACTTTGAATCGATTGTAAGCAAAACAATACAACTTTACATATACTTTTGGCCACATTTGTGTCAATTACTTCTATAGTTATTTAAAGATTGTATTATTTTGTTAACAATTATTGCGTTAAAATATACGACAACTCAAAGCGCATTCAATGAAAGACTTCTTGCATAACAAGTTCTAAAGTTATAGACTATCAATATAGTTATATAACTTATAGTTAATTTTGGCAATGTAACCAACAGTGCTTCTTATAAAATCAACTATCCATTCACTAACCGGTCATCTACAGTCTAACTCATTATTTTCAAAAATTTATTCTTTTCACAAAACTAAAGGAATCTTTTGATAGAAATAAATAATTTTCGCATTTTTTCTGTAAATACAGACAAACGAATCGTCGGAATTTTGTCAAAGAATTTGTCGCAAAACTCAAACTCTTTGAGCAATTTATTCGAACTCTTGAGTTATTAGATTTAGGAATTTATTTGAAGCTTGCTCAAAATTGAATGCAATCTCCGGTATTCGACTGATTTATGTGTTCTAATGTATAAGTCTTCTAAAGCATTCAAGTGTTTGATTGCGTTTTTTCAATTGTTTTAATAGACTTATCGCTAATAAAAAATGATTTCGTATTGGAAAATTAATCTAGTACATTTAATACATTATAGGTATTACAGTCCAACACGCTCATAATAAACAGCTCGGTTTTGCTAAATCTGTTCGTTATAACCGAGATTTGTTATATACGACTATAACTTAATATATATATTTATTTTGTACCATAACTACTGTTCGTTATATGCGAGTACTCGTATAAGTGGGATGGATTGTGGCAGAATTCTTGATATCTTAATTGTATTTGCATAGTCATTGTATCTGGAATTGAGAAGGGATTAGTCAAATTCCCCTAAATTTAAAAGTTGGCATTTATCCCCTCCCTCTAGTAATATTTGGTTATCGAAAACGTACCACTCCTTTGATTTGCCTAAATTTAGTATTAAATTAAATTATATTAAACGGTTTCCTAATTATTTAAGTTTTTAAGCATTAAAAAATTCTTATCTTGATTCTCCACCTTACCCCCCCCCCCCTGAATTGGTAAACCTTCTGAATCTTTGCATTGTATTCATTCCATTTATAGTATTTACCGGTAATAGGAATATCAAAAGCAATGACTTTAAAAATGTTTACTTTTAGTTCCATTTAACATAAATAAAGAATTTTTCATTTTGTTGTTGTAATTTTTTAAATTAAAAATTGACAATAAATTCACTCAAAACTAATGCTCTACAATGTGTTTTTACGACATGATTGGACCAATGTCAAAAAAGATTTTTTAAATTTAAATTAATCTATTATAAAAATGTTTTAAAAGTTCAAATTAATTAATTAAAAAATATTTGACTCAAATATGCAAATATCGCCATTGGCACTAATTCAATCTGGTCGTAATACGAAAAGCGCAATATAAAACTTTAGCCATAAATTTAACACTACTTCACATTTAATAATTTTTAGCTCATCATAAAAGTATAAATTGATTTTTGATTTAAAACTTTTCTGTTTGACTGTATATTTAAAATTTGACTTATGTTTTAATTTAATTAATTTTAATATAAAAACAATAAAAATTATTTTGCAAATACATACGTTTAAAAACTAATTGAAGTAAATTTTATTTTTTATATAAGTTTTATCTAAAGTTAATAGTTAAAGAGTATATAGGCGAAAATATTTAAAGTAATTGTTATAAACGATCAATTTTAGCTGTAATCTACAAAGTATTAATATATATATATATAAATATATTATTAGTAGTAAAATAGTGCTCATGCAAACTTTTTTTTTATAAAAACTTTTATTTTAAGCTTTGATTAAATTTAACATTTGTTAAACTTAAATCTCAAAAGTGGTCATGCTTTTAGATTTACAGTTTTTAAGTGTTAAGTTAGAGACTGTAAATGTATTTCTGACATTTTAATCTATGTATGCATCTATGAATAAATAAAATGTTTCTTGTCATTTTAAATAAACTAATATCGTAAAACATTAATAAATTTAAGAATCTAGAGCAGTTTAAAACTATAGCTAACAGTTAGAAAACATTTACATGCTTAAATTATTTTATAATATTTTTCAAATTTTTATTTCATAAATAATATATATTTTTAAACTCTTAAATAATACTAATTTATGTAACATGTATTTTTAATATTAAATATTTTTATAATTTACACAAATTCCATGTTTATTTAAATTTTAACTTGTTTTCATTGTTTGTTTAAATCAAATTCAGTTTTGATGAAATTTGAAAAACATGAAATATATATATATATATATATTTATATATATATATATATAAATATATTTAGCCAAATATAGTTGCCATAAAAGTTTAAATATATTTTTTGATTTATTTGTTAAAGAAAAATATTTTTATTTATAAAACATTAAACATTTTAAAAAATAATATTTATTTTAAAAATTAAGTTGTATTTTAAAAACTTCAACACATGAAACAAAAATACAGTGCAATTCAATAATAATTGCTAGATTAAAAAATATAATATGCTCGTTGAAAGTAGAAAGTATGGAAATTTATAAAAAATTATAAATTTTGTAATTTAAAATAATAATTAAAATAATTTATTTGATTTTTTAAAGTTATATTATAAAACAATTGATAAAATTAATTTAATTTGTTTTCAAATGTTAATAAATTTTATACTTTTTTCACATTAGCTTAATATATGAAAAGTTTTTTTAGTAAATTTATAAACAGTCGCAGGAAGAATTAAGCTCAAAAACAAGTAAATAAATATTTAGCATGTATATTTATTGATTTTCAACTATATATAAAAATTGATATTTAATGTGAATAAAACAAAATTATTTAAATAAAGTTACATATTGAATTTATAAACTTATAATGTAAACTTGTAATTTTTATTTTTGTCAATACATTTCAATTAAGCAAACTTTAATGACAAATTTTTGTTTATTAAAAATTTTCACACAAGTTAAATAAGTTTTATTAATTAAAAATAAAGTATTTAAATTTTAAACTATACAAATATGTCTATATAGTTAAAAGTATTTTACTTCTTTTGAGACCCAAAGCCCTATTTTATTCACGTCTGTCATAAAATATTATTTATAAATGTCTAAATTAATAGAATACAATTTTAATAAGTTTAAAAATCAATTATTACTTACATTAGTATTATTCTACTAATAACCAAAAAATTCCTTATATTTGATATTAAAATCATTAAAAACAACATATTTTGCCTCCAAGTCCTACACTGAACCGTAAGTTTACTGCAATTTCAAAACATTTGGCAAATATAAGTTAGTCTGCAATTTGTTAGATAAACGCAAATAAATTATACAATACAATTCTAAACAATAAAAAACATTTTATTTATCACTTAGTTTTTTGCAAGCACATTTATATATGAAATTTTAAATTCTTAAGTTACATAACTTACGCAATAAATAGCAAAAATATTATTTATTCAATATATAAAAGTTTTTATAAAATTTATCTAAAATATAAATTATATTTATCTTAAGAAGACAGACCTAAAGTTAAAACTTTAAAAAATAAATATAAATTATTCAAATTTGTGCTTATTAGTAAAAAAAGCTTTTTAATGCTTGTTAAAATTAAGCTGGTTGCTTTTTTTTAATTGTATCAATATATTTTAAAAATTTTATGAATGAAATCAATTATTTTAAATGTAATCAAAAATAAAGTATTAAAAGAAAATATTTTTATTTAATGTCAATTCATTTCGTCAGTGGATGACTCGTATATAAAGTTAAGACAAATTTTCAATATTTTAAAACAATTCAAATTTACAAACATTTAAATATAGTTTTCACAAATGCATTAAAACTAAACAAAATTTTAAAACAATAAACAGATAAATAAAAAAAAAGTAATAAAAATGTAAATATTTTTCGAGACAAATATAAAATAAAATTATACTTTAAATCAAATTACTTTAAAATAAAAATTCAAATGTAATTCAATTCACGTCTGGAGAGAAAAAAAGATAAAATAAAGTTATGATAAAAAACCAAATTATTATTCAAATCGAAACAATTGTCTCAACTCTTCATAATTTGGTTTGTCTTTGAAGTTGTAATGACTGATGAGATCAAAGTATTTGCTGAATGAGTCAGACATACCAGTGCAGAGGTTTTCAATACTAGTTTCGCGCATTCGTTGAGCAAGTCTTCGGATACTGGATGTGGAATAGGAGTTGTCATTTGGATCAACCCATGGAAGCGATCCCTTCTTAATATAAACGAGACAATAGCCAAGGGATTCCATGTCATCCCTGCGCGAAACGGGACAGCCGTTGTGGTAATTAATTGACATAAAACTGAGATCTGTTTCGATGGTTTGTCTGCGAAAGTTTCGCTCCATTTCCTCCTCAATGTGTTCCCAATTCTTAGTTAAATAACTCTTTGAATGACTAAAACCAATGCATTTAAGACTCAGTTTCGACTCGTTTTCAATTAAAATATTTTCGGGTTTTAGTCCGCAATAAATGAAACCCTTTTCGTGAATACTCTCAATGCAGTCAATCAGTTGAACCGCTATTTCAAAAACCAATTCTTCGGATTCAATGACACCATTGTTCGACTTCTTCATAAAATCAATTAAATTTAATCCGAATTTTTCGATAACAATAAGACACCAACGGATGGACGAGTAGTCTTCGCTGTATTTACGCCAATTGATTTGGTCATATAGTGCGGGCACCGACAGAAGGCCAGTTAGCTTAGTGTAGGTCTTGTATTCATTTAGGAGTAAATTACAGCCGAATTCAATCCCAAATTTAATTATCAACTCTTTGTCCCCGAGTTTATGGATTTTGTCGACTTTATGGCAGCGATAAACTGCCGAACGTTTTCCACAACTAATTAATTGATCCAATTTATAGCCGAAGAATATTTGACTCAATTTTGGCGGAAATCCAATTGATTTTTTCGGAATCTTTTTCTTGTTATCATCGGTGGACTTATTGGGTGTGTATTCCGGCCACTGTTCGGTGTTATCAACAAAATCGACCCGAAATCGACTCAAATCATTAGTAATACTCATTAGTTTGAGTTCATAGTCTGAAAGCCAGCCATCGTTGTCAGCAATCGTGTCATTCGAGCCATTCGTGTAATACTGATTCAAATTAGTTTGAAAAGACATTTCATCGCTATCTCGAAAACGCTTTCTGTCGAACGAATCGTTTGTATTAAACCATCTTTTAGTCGATTTATTGTCGACAACAGTATTATTAACAAAACATTGCATTTTCTCAAAGTTTGTATTAAATTTTGAAAATTAGATTTAAAACAATTAAAACAAATTATATATAAAGTAATTAAAAGAAAAATAAATACTTAAAAACAGATTTTAATAACAGTTTAAAACGTCTCGAGACTAAGCAAAAGCTATTTTAAGTCTTAATGTCTAAGCAATGGATAAATAATAGTTTGTGATTTGAGCATGGCAAAAATCAACTCAACAATTCAGGTTGATACATTAATACAGATGATTAGATTTGATTGATCAGACTTAACATTTATTCATCACATCTGACTATAATATTTGATTTCATAAACTGATGACCAAATCGATATCGCAATTGAAATACTAATAAAAAAAAGTTTATTTTAGAGAAAAAAATCCTTTTTAATAATAAAACATATTTGCCTTCAAGTGATTCAGTGAACCATTAGATTATTGCTGTACTGTATGTTAAACACTGAACAAACAGTAGAATTGAATTGTTATTAAAATTATTTAAATATTAATAATTGAAGAGTTGATGAAATTTTAAACTTTATATTTATTTCAATACTTTCCGTATAACCTCTTTTCAGTTTTAGGTTTGGATTTAGTCTTTGCTTAACAATTGACTACATATTTGTACAAAATATTTGCAATTCTAAAAATAGTTTATTTTCTCAATCCGTATGACCCCTACAATGGTATTTGACCTCAAGTTTTGTCAAACAATATCCTATTATCGGAGTTAACGTACTGTGAAATTAAATGACATGTAAAGTCATATTATGTTTAACTTTTATTACAGTTCGAGTTTATTTCAGTATTTGCTTAGTATTCAATTATTTTCTGACTCTTGTTTTTCTTAGAAAATTTAAATACAAGTCTGAGTCGAATACAAAATTATCATGATTAATTTTTTTTTAATATTTATTCTTAATTTAAGTCTATTTTAAGTTGTAAATTACTCAAATATTCAATTAAATAATAAATTTTTAATACAAAGACTATTTTCGAAACTATACATCATTTATAAGTTTTGTTTTATTGTTGTTTAATATAAAATTAATTTCGTTTAATCTTCACTAAAAAAGAACTAACTCGTAAGTTAATTAATAAATAATTATCAACGTGTTCTTATTTTTGTAATCTATTTACTTGAAGTAATCAAGGTAGATTAACAACTAGCTAAATTTAATTACAGTAATTAAATAAAAAAGATTACTTGTAATAATTGTATAGTTGGATGAATTCTACGTAATTGTTAGGTTATTAATAAAAAATAAAGATTTAAAACCAAGGATTCAGAATAAAGAGTTCACCATGATTTTAGAAATTGACATTTATCTAGCATCTGTTTCCCTCCCTCTCCTCCTCTATGATTTACCAATGTTCGAAAGCGGGCAATAAATTTTTTGGGTAAATTTTTTTCAAAATTTTTCAACTAGTTTAAATTCAGTTGCAAACATGATTAAATAATTTTATGCATTTTAAGCGTTTAAAAAGTTATTCTTTCCTAATCACACTCAGAATTTTTAGTTAATTAAAAAATTTCTTACCTAACCTCTCTCCCCCTTAAATCGACCAAACCACTAAATCCGTGCTTGAAACAAGATCTCTCGATCACATCAGACATCTAACAAATAGTGATAGACAGCTCTAATCTCAAGAGCATCAAAAAGTATAAACATTTTAACACATTTCTAAAATTGATTCTATAATGGATTATATGAATAATTTATATTATTATTAATTGAAAATCATATCAATTGTAGGCAAAGCACATGCAGTGAAAGTAAAAGCAAAAAAAGCAAATAATTCAATAAACAAACGGAAACAAAAATATATGATAAGAATATTCTGGTAAACAGAAAAATTAATATTATATAATGTAAGCCATAAGTTAGTCCTATAAGCTATCGCTAACTTATTGTTCAGAAAAAGCGTTAGTTTTTTGCGGATAAATAAATAATTAATCAGTTTTCGTGATTAATGAACACAATCAGCCGACACTACACAAAGTTTCCGAATCTATTAATACAAAAGTCAATTAAAAAGTGGTTTGAAGTTAATTAGAGGCGAAACCATAATATTGTGTTTGACTTTAGAGTTGACACAAAGTTATTGACAGAGAGTGGACTTAAGCCAAAACACACACAACGAGAAAAAATATATTAATCTAACATTTGTGTGGAAAAAGTATTATACTTATTATATTATACAAAAATAACACTTTTTGCGTAATATAAAGAGTTTCTAACCTCGAGGTTAATAGGCTATTAGAAAAATATATTTAATTTAAAAAATTAATTACTTACAGAAGACATCAGCACATCGAGACAGCGGTAGTCCATTAGCAATACTTAATCCAATAGCATAGCTATAGCAAGAACAATTTAGCAAACATTATTAAGTAAGCATGTTGCATCATAACAGGAATGACATATTCAATGAGAGAGTATTTATAATTAAATATTTTAGTTAAACTCGTCGGCAAACGACGGAGAATTAGTTCGGGTAATAAATTCTGATGAACAGAATTGCGGTGGCGTTGGCCTCAGCTCCTGTACGATGACGGCACCCGACTTTGGCTTTGAGGACAGTATGATTGCAATCACTATACGTAAAATCACATACAGTATGAATAGTATAAACATTGCATATAAAACAATTAGTGAGAATGCGAACAATACATCCAATTTGATGTTTGCTATTGACATCACTTTTTATAGTTTATTATAATTTAAATTTAAAAAAATTTAAATACAAAATAATTTTTTTTTTATTTAATCTTTTCTTTTGTTAACTGTCTGTTTCGGAAACACTTTTCTCATAAACAGGTTCGAGTGCACAGATTGATCGCACAGTTAGTCCTATTTGTGTGAAGACTAATAGAAGAATAATTGTTAGGATAAGACGAGATGACAATTGGCATGACTTTGTCCTTAACACAGACTGACAGACAACTGAGAGAATAATCTATTGTTTGATCCAATGACTGCGACAACTGTTGCGAAAAAAACTTTTCCTTTATTTATCGCTCGAAAACATTAATATATATTTTTCTTCGTTTCTATTCTTCTATTTCTTGACGCATCAGAAGAGTCTGTGCTTTGGAAGAGAACGGATAGAATGCCGAAGAGTTGGTGAAAAAGATAGAAAAATAAGGAATTGATTTAAGTGGCACTGGATTCGTGTGCACGCCTTCTTATACCATTGCTTTTGGTGTAATGAGTGGCGTAACCATAGCTTGTAATCACATTATTATTGCATTAAAATATAAATTAATTTTGTACTTAATTTTAAAGCAAAAAGTTTATTAAGTTCTCAATTCTTATCACTAAAACTCGTCAATACTGACAGTTGTTTTACTTTAACAGAATATTCTGTATAGAAAAGGTGTAGAATTTAAGCAGAATTTTAGCGATTTAATGGTTGCGCCGCTCTCTCAAGTCATTGCACATGAGTTTTAACCATTAGAGAGCAAATCTGTCACTGGGTATTTCACCGGCACTGGTATGTGATTGAGATATAAAGTGCTGGAAGAAAGTCATAGCGATATAAAAAGTAAAGTCTTTTTTCATTCAGAGCCCAAATATTATATGTTTTCACATTTTAGGTACTTTTCTTCGTCGCCTAAGTCTTGTGTCAAACATAAATTTAGAGTATGTTTGAGAGCACTGCTCCTCAAGTGATACATTTTATATGAATTTTTATTGCGGACACCGTTTGGGATATTGGAAATATAAATGCGATAAAAAAGATTCTTTTAGGTTTTTTTCCTGTTTGTTTTGCCATTAAATAGACAAAAAATTCAAATGGTCACTAAATTGCTTGTTATGTAAATATGTTTTTAGTTTATTTGAATTTTTATAAAATACACTTGCTCGTTTTTTATTTGTTATTTTTTAAATTTTAATATTAAATATAAAATTGTAATTTATAATTGCAAATATTTTATATAGCAAATTTAATTATATTATGTTAATAATTGCATATAATATATGCCTTGCTAATTTCAAAATTGAAGACTTTATTATTGATTGTAAAGAAAAAAATATTATAATTAGTTTGCTTTTAGAAGCGAATAATCTTACAAAACAAACATAAATATAAATTAAATATTAAGCGAATAAATGAATATTATCTGTATTGACAATTAAGATGTGCGTCAATACAAGAAATCAACTTGATTTAATCAATTATTGCACATCAAGAACATTGATAGCTGTTTGGGATAATTAGATTTAGAAATATTCAGAACTCGTTTTCAATCTTTATTTCCAACTCCACTAATGATTATTTTTACCGTTTTGTCGCAAATTTTATTTAATATTGACGTCTCTATAGAATCTCATTTAATGACTAACCCGTAATAGACTGTAATTTAAGAATTGTATTCAAAAGAATAAATTACTTAAATGACAATAAAATGTTTTGTCTTCAGAATGTTGTTTAAATTTTAACATTAAAATTAATAATTTAGTTTAATTAAAATTTTTAAAAGTAAATATAATTATGAAAAATAATTAAAAGCATAATGAACATAATAATAGTTATTTTAAAATGCCAAAAACATTATAAATTGATAGATATTGAAAATATATAATGAGATACTTAAGCAAAAATAAAAATTAAGTCTATTTTAAAATATAAAAGGCTTAAAAATATCGAAATTCGAGAAAACCCGTTTAAAATATAACTATAAAAATTTTTAATAAGCTTTTTTTATTATGTTTAGCTTGATGAGCTTTATAAATTCAATACAGTTTTATATCACATTTCTTTTTGCTAACGAGAAAGTTATTGTATTTCCGAATTTAATTTACTTTTTTCAAATAAATCTTTATTAGTATTATTGTGAAAAATCGATATATAATACCAAGACTTATATTTAATTCGAATAGAATCGACATTTTTTTAAAAGTTTTTTTTTGTTTCAAAACAAAATTATTTGTCTTTTTTACCATTAGATTGTTTGGCAAAAAAACACAATTAGTGAAGAATTTGCTAAAAATCTAATAATTGAATGACATTTGTGTTTACTATTAAACTCCTGAAATCAAATTACAATTAAATAAATTTTAATTATCTTGATTCATTAACTTTTAATTATCTGCACAATTAAATATTTAATTACATTTCATTTAACAAATTTCTAATTATAAAAAGCAACAAGCACAAATAGCGTGTTTCGAAATAGTTTAATTACATATTTGTATTAAAATTCATGAATAATTTTATTTAAAATAAAAAACATAAAAGCGAAATTTCTTTTAAAAACTTATTATTCATGTCATAAAAATGCAAATAATTTTACTAAAAAATTTAAATTTCAATCGAAAAAAGTGTATAAATAGTATCATTCAAAACAAATAAGCATTTTATAAAAGAAATAATTTCTAATTCAACTGTTTTTAAAAGTGAGTGAAAGTAGATTTGAAAACCAAATTAGATTTTCAAACGCATTGTTTAGACTAAAAAAAATATTTTGATTTGAATAAAATATCAGCAAAAAAAACCTTAAATACATAAATATTAAAGTACTGTATATTATATACTCTTGAATTAAAACAGCTTATGTAGTGCGCACAGGAACTATCAGTGCGATTCACTTTTGGTATAAATTTCTTGCTTGCTCAGAATTAAATAATAAGAAAAATATAATATTGTAAATGTGTTTCGAACAGATTTTTTTTGATGAAAATCTATTTACTGTTAAAGATTATCAACAAAAAGTCTTATAATTATTTGAACTAAAGTCAACACAATATAAGAGTTTTTGATTACTCTTCCTGTAAATCAAATTTCAAGTTTGGTTTTGGCCGCAAATTGCAAACACAAAACACATAAGACTTTAATCAGTTGTGACGACAAACTCAATGATTAATTGCATTGTCTGTCGCGAACACACCTGAAGACCAGAAATAGAATTATTTGTTAATCAGCGAAAAATCAAGTCTTTAATGAACGGAAGACCACAACTGACTGAAACAGTCGGAACTATTCATCCAATTTGAGTGTCTTTTGCTGTTTTGGGAGTTATAGTAACTGATTGGAAGGAATCCGAGATTTTATTGTAAAAGTCTTCTTATCTAGCAAATTAACGATGATAAATTTTGCTATTTATGTTTGTGACTATAATGCCACTTCTAATAATTACGCCAACTAATTTTTTATAATAAAAAAATTTAGATAACGACACTCATTATTTTTTATTGTGACTTTTTTGAACTTGGCAACTGTATAAGGATAAATGATCACTGGCACAAATATATTGTGCATTAAGAATTTTTCTTATGTTGTCAGTGTCCTTCAAATTAAAAAATTATAATATGTGCGGCAAAAGCTAGAAATATCATATTACAAATGTAAAACAAAATTAATAATAAACCGAATAAATACACTTTTAAGAATTAAACATTTTTATAAATATAAATATATAAAAATTTTATTTTTAAAAACCAGAATAAAATATATTCTATTTGAGAAAAAAAAATAAATTTTCAGAAAATATTTTTCAAAAATATTTATTTGTATAATTTAAATTTTTTTCATCTTTATTTATTATACAATTATGTGTATGAGATGCCAGAGATTGAGAAGGTAGGCCAATTCATGGAAAGATTTTTTCCCAAAAAATATGACCAATAATCTAGAGGGCATCAGGGGAGGAATTTGTCCTAAAAATTGACCAAAAACCTAGGAGGTATTAGAAGAGAAATTTTTTTTCTAAAAATTGCCCAAAAATCTAGTGGTTATTTGGGAAGGAATTTTTCCAAAACGCTCAAAAACCCCATATATTTATAATAAAATTTGGCTTAATTTAACTGGATTTAAACAGTATTTAAAACCAATTTATGAAAAATTTCCCAATTTTGGTAAAACTCCCAAAAATTTTGCCGGCCGCCTTCGGAAGCCAGCAAAAAGTCGAGAGGATACCTTTTCGCGAACCAAATGCTAAGAGAGATAAATATTAATTTTCAAATTTAAAGGCAAATTTTTAGCTAATTCCCCCTTTACAATTTCTGAATATACATTTATTATACAATTTATAAAATCAATTTTACCATTTCCTTGGTGTTTGAATAATTATTGCTAAAATCAATTTTTTCAAAATTACACTTTTCTGTCTGTGAAACAACATTGCCTTAATTAAGTTTTAATATAAAACGATATGTTAAAATTAAGTTTATACTATATAGAAAATAAAAATATAAACTCCAAACTTTTGCTGCACTTATTAATTTTTTCTTGGATACATTAGTTATCACGGTAATATTTGAGTTTCAAAATCTGATTTGATTTAAAATTGAAAAATTGATTTATTTAATAATCTATTAATCATTTATTTTAATAAAATTTTCAAAATTTATTAATTTTTATAAAATCTAAAACTATTTTATAAATGTTTTATATATGAGAAATAAATTGAATATTATCAAAACATTAAAAATTTTTATTAAATTATTATAAAAGTTTTGTAAAATAATATATAAAAAAATATTTCTAAAAAATATAAGCAATATAAATTTTTTTCAAAACACCCATTAAGTATTTAATATGATATAATGTATTTTTATTGACTTATGATTTATAAATAATAATAAGATTTACTTTTTAAATTAAAACTTATAGTTTATAACTTTAAAAGATTCTTAATATCAAATATGAAAAATCATTTTAAGAAATATCAATATTCCGATTAAAAAACCAAAGAATAAACTAATAAACTTTTTTATTCATTTTTATCAGGGATAGTCAAAGTAGGCCAAGTCAAAGGGATTTGAGTTTAGGTTTGGATACTTCACATCAAATTTTCTCCTTCAGGTTTGCATACTGTTAATAGTAAAACAGTTTATAAACGCATTTTTGTGTATTTTTGGTATAAAAACTAATTTTTAAAAAAAAATATTATTTTATTTTATTTTTACAAATCTGCCATAAGATATCTAATTATAAACATTTGTATATACAGTATATTTGATACATTTTAAATTTTATACATATATACTGTATATAATTTATACAGTAAATATAATAATACTTGTTTAAGCAAACTGTAAAGTATTAATATATCCAAAACTTAATTAAATAAATTTAAATCTTATGTTTGTGACAGCTGTTAGTGTCAAAAAAAATACAAATGATGAGTTATTTATGGTAAAATATGACATGTTTTTAATTTCTTATTTGTTAGTTAAAGTTTGTTTTAAGAATATAACTGCATTACGGCATGATCATTTCAATAAATTTTATATTATATAAATCAAGCTGACAAATTAAGTATTATATGGTAAAAGAGTATATACTTATTTTTATAATTATATAATTTTAAATTAATTATTGTATATTAATTGCCGTTAAACCTCATTAAAATTAATTTACAAAAATATTTTTTAAAATATTTAATTCTGCAGTACTTACTAGTTAGTATACAGCTAGCATCTAAAACTCAAATTATATTTGCTAAAATTTAGATACACAATATATGTTAGATTTTTGGTCAGCTGGTTTTAACTTTAATTAGCAAAAAATGAAACTAACCTAAACACTATTACAATTATTATATATAAATCAAACGTTTTGATTTGTATTGTTTTGTTCAGTATTGTTAGAATTTATTAAATCTTTGGTTTATTAATTAATTCTAATTATTTTAAACCCTCTATTCATTTAATATTCATAGGATTGATATTCTATTTCAATCATTTGACAGTTAATCACCAATGTCTTTAATAATAAGCTTATCAGCCTTGAGTTTTAGATGCTAGGTATACAGGAATGCAAAAAATATTAAAAATATTTTAGGCATATATTTAGATAAACTATCACCGTAATTAATATTCAACTCTAATTTCAAATTCTTTTCATTTCAATCCAATTGAATTATTTTGCTTTTATAACAAACGCATAAATGTTTCAATCATTTGAATTCAAAAATAAAATTAATACTAAGTATCTTATATTACAGTCAACTATGGATTTCAGACCAGGATTAGGGACAAAAAATTGAGCCATAAAACCGAGAAACGGATAAAATTGAGATATAATTTACATTGACTTCAATTGGAGTTGGATTTAAAAATGAGGAATAATTTTCAGAGAAGAACAGAACTGATGACAGTCTAAAATCTATGTTGACAGTTAACTGTATTAAAGAGAACAATAAAATCAATAATTTTTTTAAATCAAATAATATTTGAACAGAAATTGAAAAAATTGACCAATTCAGAAGAGATCAATGAAGGAATTTAAAAAAAATTGGCTTAAAATCCAGATAAGCTATCAGAAGATGAATTTAAACCCCCCTATCATTTGAAGTCAAACTTAAAAATTGTGACTATGAAAAATCTAGTTGGCTTTCCTCTCTCTTGCCAATTTTATAAGAAAATAGTTAGTTCTAACACAGAGATCGATAAGGGGGATCAGGCAAAAATTCCCCTGGTTTTGAAAAGTTGGATTTACCCCCCCCCCCCCCTAGCATTTGATTCGAGAAAAGGTACCCCCTTAACGTTTCGCAAATTTTTTAGGTTTTTTGCCCTAAATTAGGAAATTTTCCCTAAATTGGTGCTAAATCCGGCTTAAATCCAGTTAATTTAACTAAATTTAGTTTAAATTCAGTTAAATTAGGCAAAATTTCATCATAAATATATAGGTTTTTTAAGCGTTTTTGAAAAAATCCTCCACCTGATCCCCCCTAGGTTTTTGGCCAAAATTTTGGCAAAAATCCCTCCCCTAATCCCCCTCTGGATCGGCCGACCTTCTCGATCTCTGGTTCTAACAGAATTCGTGAAAAGATAGATATTTCTGGTTAGATTAATGCTTCAGTCACTAGAAGTATCAATTTTTATATTTATCTACGAATGTTTCTAGGAAACTTATCTTACAAGCAGCAATCCCCTAAATCCCCACAAACCCCCACTCAATTTCATACTTCAAAAGTTTGCTCGACAATAATTTTTTCTTTTTTTTTCTTTTTTTTTGTTTTAACAATTTTGATATTGATTAAAATTGTTTATTCTAAAATAAAAATAGCTTGTATATTTTTAATAATTTGCTTAAATTTTAAAATCATTATTTCAATTAATAAAACTTAAAAATTTAAAGTTGAAAATTAAATTTGCAAGCTAATCTATTTATAACCTCGAATGATAATTACTATTATAATAAAAATAAAACAATTTAAATTAATTTAATTGGGTGTAAACCGGATTTAAACTAAATTTAGATAATTTAACTTTATCAAAACTGGATTTAGCATCAATTTAAAAAATTTAAATTGTGGCCATAAAACTAAAAAAATTGGCTGGCCACCTTTGCCGACAGGCAAATAATATAGGAAAGAGTAGATGCAAAATTATTCAAATTTAGAGAAATTTATAGTTAACTTTTAAATCTCTGCAATTAATATACATTTATTTTAAAATTGTTTAAAAGTTTTAAATTAAAACTATTTATAAATGCTTGAATAAATCAAATAATTCTCAGTTTGTTTCAAACATTTAACGTCACACGAGATCTAGTGATTAGTCACTTATGCAAGAAGTGAAGCAAATGTTATCAAATAAATTATTCCAAAAAAATTTAAAACAAAATTTCCATAAATATGTATAAAGTAGTAGATTATTGATTAGTAACCACTCTATGATTAGCTTTTAATTGTTTACACAAGCAAGAATATGTTTCAATAAACTTTTAATATTACATTACATTACATTTGTTATTATTTGTTAATTCATTAAAAATTAAAAAAATCAAACATTAATTTACGCAATGAAGTAAAAATTACTTAAATTATATGCAATCATTTTTGTGAATTAAAAACAGATTTAATTAAAAATATTAATTTAAAATAATTTATTATTTTAATATTTATTAAATATCTACATATAGTTGTTAGTTGCTATTCAAAATTTTAATTTATTAGTTTTTACTTACAAAAATCCTCACGAATTTTGAAAATTTGGATTTATCCCCTATACATTTATATTTTTTGCATTCCTGTATACCTAGCATCTAAAACTCAAGGCTGATAAGCTTATTATTAAAGACATTGGTGATTAACTGTCAAATGATTGAAATAGAATATCAATCCTATGAATATTAAATGAATAGAGGGTTTAAAATAATTAGAATTAATTAATAAACCAAAGATTTAATAAATTCTAACAATACTGAACAAAACAATGCAAATCAAAACGTTTGAAAAAATCTATATATAATAATTGTAATAGTGTTTAGCAGGGATTGTGAAGGGGGGGATCAGCCAAAAATCCCCCCTGATTTTGAAAATTGGCATTTATCCCCCCCTAGCATTTTGTCTGCAAAAAGGTACCCCCTCTCGACTTTTTGCCGGCCGCCTTAAACGGCCGGCAAATATTTTTGTTTTTTTGGCCAAAATTGGGAAATTTTCCCTAAATTGGGACTAAATCCGATTTAAATCCAGTTAATTTAACTAAATTTAGTTTAAATTCAGTTTAAATCCAGTTAAATTAGGTAAAATGTTATCATAAATATATAGGTTTTTGGCCAAAATTTTGAGAAAAATCTCTCCCCTGATAACCCGTGGATTGGCCGACCTTCTCGATCCCTGTGTAAAATAGTATTCTTAATTAATATTTTATCTTCTGTCCTATATTTAACTTTTTGCCATATATTAATATTTTTTAATTATTATTTGAGAAAATAATATTATTCCAATGCATTTATAATTAACACATTGTATTGATAAAATATTTAATTAAAAATTAAATTCTAATAGAAATAGCATACAAAATATTTAATTAAAGTTTTTTTTAATATATAATAATGTGTAACAAACTCATAAAAATTAATTAACTTTAAAAACAAAAAATTTTCTCATTATAATCAAAATAACGTAACCCACATATTAATAAAAACGATACAAATATAAACTATTGAAATGTATTTAAAAACATATTTATAATAATTTTTCGCATAAGCAGTCAATTAGTTTCGAAAAATTTTAATATTTATATATTTTTGTCTAAGATATGCATTTAATAAATAATTAAATTTAATTATTTCTAAATATACTGATTATTTAATTAAAAATCAATAAGTTTTTCAAACAATAAAATAAATGATAAATTTTAAAACCATTATTTAGGTTAAAATTTATTTTAATAATTATAAAAATTACGTCAATTTTGTTTTGCTTTTGTTTATGCAATCCGTTATTGTTATTGTTATTGACAATCCGTTAAACAATATTGAGAGACATTTGAAACACTTTTATTCATCAAATCTCAGTCAAATAGTAAAGCAGAAAATTATTATATATTTTAAAACTATAATATTGTTTTAAATAAATAGTTTGACAAAAGAGAAAGCTTTTAATCCTAAAAAATATTTGATATTAATATCCAAAATAATTTGCATGTCTAGTGAATAATAATTAGGCAATTAATCTAATAATTACTAATTAGTGTAAATTAGATTACTTTTTGGTGTTATTGCAAATTAATTACATTACTCGTAAGTAAAAATTTTTGATACATTGATACTTTAATATTTTGTCTTTAATTTTGTTTAAATATAATATTTTGTATAAAATGTTAGACTTTCTTAATGTTTTCTATAAATTATGTAAAAACGTTTACATTATTTACACTTAATTATATATTATAAATTATGTAGATAAAACTTTATTTTGTGCTTGTATAAATCAAATAAGCAATAAATTTCAACAAAATAGTAAGTGATCTATCTAGATTATTTGTTTTCTTAAAAGATATTTTTTTAATATAAATTAAACTAGTTCATATATAAATATGGAATATATTTTAATTCTTAAAAGTGTTTCTGAAACACGTTTTAATGCGATATTTGAATGATGTATAAACTGTTTAAATTTATCAATGCTTTATATTTTTTTAAACAAGCAAATTCTTATTGAATTTTAAATAATGTTTATTTTTTAATGTTTTGTTTTATATGAAACAAAGTATAATAAATGTTATCAATAATTTTTAAAATACTTGTTATTAATCAACATGAACAAATAAACATGTTAATCCCGCTAATAACAAGCAACGTAATTCTACAGAATTCTAGAATTCTATTTGTTATAATTTAATTTATATTTTTATTCCTCAATTCCTGTTTGTTATAAACGAGATAGAGTGTAATAATAATTTATAATATTTTGTATTCTATTTATCTTAATAAATAGCTAAAAATTGTTTATAATATTTATATTCTGAAACTTGCTAACAGAATTATTTGATGCAAACAAACAAAATCTCTTCAATCATTAACAAAACAAAAATATTCAATTTAGTTTTAGAATAATTTTTACAACATAAATTTTTAGGTATTTTTATTAAACAAACCTAATTGTACTCTTCTATTTTTTTAATAATTAAGTGTTGCCTTAATGCCTTAAACTGTTGTTTCTTGCTTGATAAAATGCTGATGATTTCAAATATAATCAAAAATTTTAATGACTTAACAAAAATATACAAAACTATTCAAAAGAGAACCAAAAGCATACATATAATCATATGCTTTTGGATACCATTAAGCTCTGCTTCACTGCATAACACTATTTGATGCTTCGCTTACCACTCGTTAGAACATACTTTGGTTTGCGTTAAATTCAATATTTATTAATTCATTGATTACTTGTTTGAAAAATAATTAATTTATGTGAAACATAAAACGTGAATCAATTAGTTTATTTTTAAACTAATAGTTTGTTATTTTAAAAATTTAATTTTTGCTGAATTAAAGAAAACATTTATAAAACTATTGATTCAGTGCTTTCTGTACTAATGTATGCTATTTATGCAAAAAAAGTTTTTAAATTTTTGTTTTAAAAATTGTATTTAAAGTAATTAATTATAAAAATATAAATATTTACGCTTCAAATTGCAAATAAATAAAATATAATTAAAAAAAAACAAATTTACTAAGCTGAAAAAACTTTAAAAATTCAAAGCAATTGAGATTAGATCAATTTTACAATGCTTGGATTAAATTATTTAAAATGCTAGTTTTTTCTTTTGTGATTTGTAAATTTTAGTTTATAATTTAAATTACAAAATAATTTTAGCGTGTTAAAAAATCACAAAAGTCATTTAGATTATATTTAAATGAAATATAGAATAAGGGTATTAAAGATTTATCTCTCGGTTTATTTGCAGCAATTTTCACATAATTTTTAAATATTTGATATAAAAATGTTTAATCTTTTTTGACAGTTATTGACATAAAGTTTTTAATTTTTGTTTAATAGAAATTTCTTTGAAAAAAAATTTGAATTAAAAAATAATGCAATCGTTTGAGTGCAGCGAAAATTGTTTACAAACTCGAGATTCAAACAATGATAACGAATTGAATGAAAACTCAAAAAGAAAATCAATTAAAAATGTGATGGAATGGCCTAATAAAGACGATATTGTTGTTAGTGGTATTGCTGGCAGATACCCAGGTAATATACAAACCCATATTAAATGCATAATTAAATAAAAATTAAGCAATTATTGCATTTAAAAAAATAATTTTTATACAAACTTATAGAATGTGATAATATCGAAGAATTTGCTGAAAAGTTATATAAAAACATTGATATGATTACTGAAGACGAGAGGCGTTGGCCTTTTGGTAAGTAACATGCAAAATATTGAGCAACATTATTATTTATTATTTAATTATTTTGTTATTTTTTAAAATAAGAATATTTTAATAAAATCTCATTAAGAATTTAAGCATAAATAACTAGTTTTATAAAAAAATACAAAATAAATAAAAATTTTATAATGTTTGTGCAAGTTAAATTTATAATAATATCTCATGATTAACTTAGTTTTTAATTCTTAATTTAATTAGCTAAAAATGCTTATATTTCTATTTTTAAAAATAAGATAATTAAATTTTTACAAGCTAGAAAAGAGAAATAAATAAAATAAGACAATAATTAATTAATCCAATTAAATGTAGGCTTTTTAGGTCTTCCGCGTGGAAGTGGAAAATTGAAAGACTTGAGTAGATTTGACGCAAAGTTTTTTGGTTTTACTGATTTGGAGGCAAACTATACGGACTCTCAGATTAGGATTATGTTAGAACTGACGTATGAAGCGATTTGGGACTCAGGTATTAAAAAAAATCATTAATTTGTAAATTTATCATTTATTTTATTTTTATTCTTTAATTTACTTACAAAACAAATGTTTATTTATTTATGGATTGTAAGAGATTTTAGATTATAAATAAATGCATTTGGCCAAAAGTATCTCTAAGTTAATCCAAACATTCTTTATACTATGAAATCAAATTCTTTGATAAGATTACAGTCAAAGAGATTATTAGAAAACTTGTGATAAAATTTTTTCTTCAGTTTGAAACAATACATTCATTTGATTTAGTTTAACTGAAAACCTATACTTCTTTTAATTTAAAAAATTTATTAAATAAAATTATTTATTAATACTGAAATTGCGCTAAAATACTTAATTAAAATTTATGCTATGTACTATAAGAACTCTACTATATAATACAGTATTTTAATTTGTTAATTTAAAAAAGTGATTACTCATTTTTAATTCTTGATATTTATTAATTAATAAGTGTTTAAATAAACAATATTTCAAATTTTAATAAATTATTGAAAATAAACTTGTAATTGCTATTTCTAAGCAATCAACATTATAAATAAAACAAATGTTTTAAACACGTAGTTAAAAACAAGATTACAAAGAACGTTGGGATATACAGGGTCGCAACCCAGTTCTGTCCAGGTCTACTAATTATAATTGATTATTTTTTAAATATTTTAATTAAAACCCATTTACTAATTATTTTTAATTAAATTTAATTATATATTTGTGTATAAATTACGGTGTTAAAATTTGTTTGGCCAAATGCATTAAAATTGGCCAACAGGATTTGGCGACGTGCATCTTGGCGAAATGAATTTTGGCCATGTGATCAGTATCCATTAATTTCAGGGTTTTAGATGGGGGACCAGGTTAAAATCCCCATAATTCTAAAAATTAACGTTTATCCCCTTTAGCATTCAATTAGTGATTTATCCCCCTCGACCTTTTTTCAACTGCCAAATACTACTGGAAAATTTTGTAGGTTTTTAACCAAAATTAGAACAATTTTCCTAAATTGATACTAAATCCAATTAAATTTAGTTAAATTGCAAATAATTAATTATATTGACTTTTTTGGAAATTAAAAAAAATCTCTTCCCTGAATTAGCAAACCATCTAAAACCTTGCAATCATTTACTCTTAGACATCGACTCATTATAAGACAATTAATTGAATATAAAAATCTTGAAAAGAGTCGAAGAAAGTCGTTGTCTCTAAAAGTAATTATAATGTTGTTCTCATGTAGTGTCTCGAGAAACTCAAGTTAAGATATACTGCTTGAGATTATTGGCTTAAATGTGTTGCAGAGAATAATGGAAAAAAGTCTCAAACTGTTTAGTATAAGAGATGTTTGTTAAGAGTGTTTGGAGAACAGCATTGAAGTGACGATACAGTAAAGTAAAATCTAATTTGTGAGACAATAAACTAGTGAACACTTGTTCAACATTAGAGTTTTTTTTGTTATTACAGACACAACAATACAATTAGAATAAAAGCTGAGAAAACTTATAATAAAGTGTTGGGAAAAAGTTTATTGTTTTCAATACAATATATTTTTTAAAACATTTATAAAATTGTTTTTCACAAAACAAAATGCTAAAGACTCGTAAATACAAGACTAAGTGTACAGAAAATAATAAGAATACATAAAAAATAATACGAACGACGTCTGTAATACTCTGTATGTTAGGAATCGGGGAATATATGAGAAAAATACTATACGACTGATAGTAAAGTCATTTTTTCCTAATGTTTACAAATGAATTAGTTATGAAGAAAAATGAATTTTTGCTCGCTTCAATTTTCTACTCTCGTCTCTATATCACACTTTATATTCTCAAAAAGCAATTTTCTTTTCCAGTTATGAATTTTATTCTTCTATTGATTGCAGTTTTTCACTATTGAAAGCTCTAAACCGTATATATTATATCTCTTTTTTTGTATTGAACTTTATCTGCAATTCAGTCTATTTCACAACTTTAATCTTATACAATGTTTTTTGTATAAGAGTTATTAGTTTTTATTTTGTTGTTTTTTAAGTTTGTATTTCACTTAAGATTTTTGTCGACATCAAAATTTATAGAATTTATTGAATTTTTATCATTTTTTCCTTTTATTTGAAAATCAATTGAAAATTTATTTACTCTTTATTAACAGTAAATTCTAAATAACTTTTCAATAGACATAAATTATTATTAACTTATTGTTTAGATTTTTGAGCAAATATTAAAAATTTTTATACAAATATTATTTTACTATTCAATAAATATTGAGAAAAGCGTTAAGTTTACACACATTTGAATATATTTAAACAAATCTTAAAATAAAAAGAATATTAAAATAAATAATATTTATAATTTACATTACAATGATTTGAATTAAATATAAAATTAAAACAAAATTATTAATTAAATTCTCTAAAGAATCAAAAAGCAAATAATAAACTAAAACTTTATAACAAATAGCAATTAAATAAATTTTGTTACAATAACTCAGGTATTGACCCAAACTGGTTGAGCGGCACAAACACGGGTGTATTTATCGGAAATTGTTTTGACGAGCATGCTACTGCCTGGGCCGAAGATTACACCAAGATCATTGCGCACAAGCAATACTTTGCGTCAACAGTAGCGCATATATTCAATTTGAAGGGCCCGGTAGGCAACTACGACACCGCCTGTACGTCCAGTTTCACAGCATTTCATGAGGCAGTGATGTCAATGAGATACGGGCAGTGCGAGCGAGCGCTGGTCATCGGCGCCAATATCTGCACCCGAGCCCAGACACAACTTAACTTTAATAGTCTGAATATGTTGTCGCCAAACAGCCGGTGCAGGTGTTTGGATGAGGAGGCGAACGGTTACGCAAAGGGCGAGTCTGTGGTTGTGCTTCTGTTGCAGAACTGTTTGGAAGCGAAACGTATTTATTGTACAATAATTCACTCGAAGACTAACTGCGATGGATATAAGGAGTCGGGCATTACGTTCCCCTCTTGGCTACAGCAGAAGAACCTAATGTTCGAGAGCTATGTCGAGTCCGGCATTAATCCACTCGATGTTCACTATATTGAGGCTCACTGTACGGGCACTCAGGCCGGGGATCCGTCGGAAATGCGCGCCATTACTGAATCGATGTGTTTTGGTTTGTATTGTTTGAAATTTATTAATCGATTCTAAACTCTATTATTATTTGTTTAAAAAATTCAAAAACAAATTCTAATTCTCTATTCAATTGATTATATTTTAAATTCAATTTAATTACAATAAGTTGTTCTATAGGTAGGAAAGAGCCACTACTGGTCGGCGCTCTCAAGTCGGTCATCGGTCACACAGAAGGGGCGTCGGGAGTGGGTTCGCTCACAAAAGTGATTCTGGCGTTTGAGAACAACTTAATTGCAGCTAATCTGCACTTAACTAATGCCAACACAAGAATCGATGGTTTAATGAATGGAATTTTGAAACCGATTACAGAAAATACACCATTTTTTGGTGATTTAGTGGCTCTTAATTGCTTTGGCTTCGGAGGAGTCAATGTCCACGTGATTGTCAAAAGACATCGTAAGACAGCGCCCGAACACAATTGGAAAGTTGTTGACGGAATTCCCCGTTTGGTTCAGATGTGCGCCAGAAGTGAACCAATACTTCAACAAATGTTTGACTCAATTATTGCAGACAAGAGACGACTAACTCGTGAATACTTGTCTTTAATCAATGATATCTCAAAGACGTCGCCATTTAAACTAAATTCTGGATTCAATGGAATGAGTTTTAGAGGTTTTACTCTAATTGATCAAAAGTCCAATTCTTGTTCTTCTGATGACAATAAAAACAATTATAATTCAATTAAAACTATAATAAATAAAGTTTC